>PVKH010041382.1:0-10976 GCA_004027955.1 Chaetophractus vellerosus
ATGTAAATCCAATAATTAAAGGCAGAGATTTTTCCATCTTACGAAAATGAAAGACCAAAATATATGGTGTCTACAAGAAATCTTTTTTTAATTTAAAGTCACACATAGATTAAAAGTAAATGGATGGTAAAAAAGTAAATGGATGGAAAATGATATGTCATATTAATACTAATCAAAAGAAAGGTGGGTAAAAATATTCTTGCTGTCCTGATTTTGTGATAATCAAGGTAGGTTAAACATTTGCTATAATAGAAACCATGCATGTGTCCCCAGACCTAGTTTTTCTCCCTAGGTCTGGTTTTCAGAATGCTGGTCATAAACCAAGCGTGATTTATTATATGACCATTCTGTATGGGAAATGATTGTAACTCTAGGTATCTTTGGTCAACCTTAAGCGATATAGCAGGGGGATGGAAGTGGCTCAAATATTTGGGCATCCATCTTCCATATGGAGGGACCTGGGCTCAATCCCTGGGACTTCCCAGTAAAAAGAAAAGAAAGAAAAATACAAAAGGCATGCAGGCTGCTAGGCCCCATGCCAGGCCCCGCGAGTCACTCAGCAAGATGATGACATAACAGGAGAGTGACACAAGTGAGAGCCAAGAAGAGACACACTAAAAAACCAGGAACTAAGGTGGCGCAGGCGGTAGGCTGCCTCTCTCCCACATTGGAGTTTCCGAGGATTGAATCCCAGTGAAGACAGGAGGAAAAGGATGAGAAGAGAGGGCAGGAAACAGACACAGAGAGTTGCCCAGCAAATGGACACAAAAACAGCAAAAACGGGAGGAGGGGAGGGGGCATAAAATGGATAAAAGTAAATAAATAAATCCTTAAAAAATGTAGAGGGGAGTAAGATATAGACTATAGTTTGTAGTAATACCTTGATGATGCTCTTTCATAATTTGTTAACAAATGTTTCAAAACAATGTAAAATATTTGTGGTGGGGTGATGTGTGGGAGCCCTGTATGATGTTATGCATGTTTGTTTTTAGTTCACAATGTTTACTGAACACTTATTGTTTTTGTATGTTCATGTATGAATGATATGCTTCAATAAATTGTTAAAAAACGAAAAGAAAGTTGGGGTGGCTATCTTAATATTGGTAGTGATTTCAGAGCAGAAAACTTACCAGTGACAAAAAAGTCATTTTATAATGAGAAAGAGGTAAATTAAGCATAAGATAAACAATTCTAAACACCTATGCACCTAAGAACAGAATATAAACTGCTACCCTTCCATTTTTTTTTCACTTTCAAACAATTAGCATGATATAAGGAGTGTGCTGTCCATCAAAAGTCTTTAAGTATTTTGTTGGAAGACTTTGACCCTTAAGTTTTGCTGGTTTTCTCAGCTTAAGAATATATTGCTCAATTCTGAGCACCAGGGATCAGTACTTCTGGTATTTTGACATTTGCTGTGGCTGCCTTCATACATATTTTTTTACACAAAAATACAAATAAGAAAGAACATAGTCTGGATTTGTTTTTACTTAAAATGTTGGGCTTGATAGGATTGATCTGGCAGGATCATTTTAATGAAACTCCTGTGGTCTATTTCACATAAAATTCATAATTAATGTAGTCAGGATAATATAGTCTCACCATATTGACCAAGTACAATGAACTACTTTCTAAGGTAATGAATAGCAGCACAATTATTATAAGCAGCTTCTGTGAATCATTTGAAATTAATTTTTCATCTTCATTTCTTAGAATTTTTTTAAAGCCCCCAACTGCAGAGTGTAGTTACCTGCTATTTCTACCTGCAGTGGTGTGATACAGAGACAGTATCCCAAAGGCCATTCCACTTCTGGGCAGAAGACATGTTAGCTGAGGGAGGTATAGGAGGTCTTATGTATGACTGATGAGGTAGTGTTTCTGTACTAATTTTTTGTTACTTTTGTTTATAAAAATTTAAGGTTGAGGTTAGTCCAGAACCATTTTCTAGCTATTTGAACATCTACTAATTTGATTCTGAATATTTTATCAATTCAGAAATTTAAAAGATGCTCCAAAGTTTAATATTTTTCAATGTTTTCAGACAATTGGTCATATTTTGCTAGCCCAGTGTTTGTTGTTATTAATCTACATGCTTTTAAAATGATTTACAAAGCAAGAAGCTTTCCAAAAGACTTTCAGATATTACCTTTCCTAACTGACGAATAGAGAAGAGAAATTCTTCTATAATTAGGCATGATATAAAGATCACATCCTAATAACCCTATGTAGTTTCATATCTGTGTTACATACCATTTACTGACCACCTTTCCTAAATGCTTAAAATTAGTTGCTAATAGTATCCCTTCAAAATTTCAGAGCATCCATCCATAGAATCTAATATTGCTCTTGATAACCTATGTGGTGGGTTGAAAGAAATCCACTCACTGGAAGAACTGAGGGATACCAGGCATCCCTGTTTCATCTAATGAAACATTGCTTTTTTTTGACTGCTTATTAACCAGTGTTTGCCTTGAGCACAGGTTACGTGGTCTGACTGGGTTTTCAGAGGGGTGCGGGAAAGTAGAGAGAGAACCTGCCTACTAGAAGGCCCCAGAAGAGTGTGAGATCAAGTGGGAGATAGGACTGAAAGAGTGGCTACAGGCAGATATTTTAAGGAAAGAGCTGAGATGATCGGTGTGAACATTCAGAAAGAGCTTTCTACATGATGTGTGATATAATCTCTTCCTCCTCTCAAAAATATTGGTAAAAATATATTAGACAATGTGAATATTCTCGCTGTCCTGATTTTGTGATTATCAGGGAAGGCTAACCATTTGCTGTATTAGAAACCATGCATGTGTCCCTAGACCTAGTTTTTCTCCCTAGGTCTGGTTTTCAGAATGCTGGTAATAAGCCAAGCGTGATTTATTATATGACCATTCTGTATGGGAAATGACTATAACTCTAGGTATCTTTGGTCAACCTTAAGAGATATAGCAGGGGGATGGATATGGCTCAAATGGTTGGGCATCCGTCTCCCATATGAGGGACCTGAGTTTGATTCCTGGGACCTCACAGTAAAAATTTAAAAAAGAAAAATATGGAAGGTATGTGGGCCGCTAGGCCCTGTGTGCTGGTGTGCTGCCAGACCCTGCATGCGGGTGAGCTGTCAGGCCCCGCATGCGCGTCAGCCCCCCAGGCCCTGCATGGGTGCGCTGTCAGGCCCCGCAAGCCATGCAGCAAGAAGATGACATAGCAGGAGAGTGACACAGGGGAGAGCCAAGATGAGACATGCCAAAAAAACAGGAACTGGGGTGGTGCAGGCGGTAAGACACCTCTCTCCCACATCAGAGGTTCTGAGGATCGAAACCCAGTGAAGACAGGAGGAGAAGGATGAGAAGAGAGGGCAGGAAACAGACACAGAGAGTTACCCAGCGAATGGACACAAAAACAGCAAAAATGGGGTGGTGGTGGATGTTAAAATAGGCTAAACATAAATAAATAAATCATTAAAAAAAGTATAGGGGATTAAGATATGGACTATAGTTAGTAGTAATACTTTGACGATGCTCTTTCATAGTTTGTTAACAAATATTTCACAACGATGCAAGGTATTTATGATGTGGTGATGTGTAGGACCCCTGTATGATGTTATATGTATTTGTTTTGTAAGTTCACAATGTTTGTTTACTAAACACTTATTGTTTATGTATGTTCATGTATGAATGTGAATATATTCTTCAATAAATTGTTTTTAAAATGAAAAAAAAATATTAGACATCAACAGTTTTGGTGGGGGAAATGTGCTGAGACTTATTACAGTAAGATAGCAGCATGGCCTACTGAGCCCAGGGCAATTAGATTACTCCTGGAAGTGGTACCTCCAAAACTAAGGAAGAGAAAGTTATTCACCATTTGCTGCTATATTTCCTGCCACATCCAACAATGGCAGATTGTATAGAAGCAACACGGAGGAATTAGTACTGAAATAAGGTTAACCTCTTTGGAGAGGAAATGATGAGTCATTTGCCATGGAGTTAAAAAGATAAGGATTTAAAAAAATTCTTCCTGTGGTTCTCACAGAAATGTAATAACTGAAGTGTTTTAATAACAAGTTCTCATCTCAAGGCCATCAATGGCTCGTCAGACACAGAGGTGGCTCCAGCAATACAAATTTTATAACTATCTATCTATCTGTCTATTTTTTTAACTGAAAGGGAACAGAGGGTACTTGGAAAACTTAAATGGGGGCAGGATAGCATGCATATTGTTTCAACAAGAGAATAATGTGTGCAGACATTTTTATAAAATTTGATGAAAAGAAGATTAGTTTTTATAACTTCCATTAAAAAAGTCAGAGACTATCCATTTTCAAATCCAGTTCTGAGTTAGAGGAACTTTTGGGGAAAGTGACTCATGGTAGCTGAGTTGGGTTAAGGGTGTATGTGACAGGACTCTGCAAAAGCAGCCTTCAACTGGCATGAGGCCACCAAACCAGTTGGTAGTCAGGAAGAGTGTATATATTTTAGCCATTATGTTGAAAGCTTCTCTTCCTTGGAAGCCAGCTCCATGTTGTAGTCATATTCGTATCCCTCCATTTTCATTGATAAAAGCTACTACAACAGCTGTAAATTTCCATCCCAGGCCCATATGTGACTTAAATATATGGTAGGTTATTAGATTATATTCTTACCTCCCCCTTTCCAAAAAGAATGTTCATATAGTTATAAATATTCCTCCTTCAAAAGGTGAGGCTTTTATTTATCAGCTATTTAGAAGGGGAGCATTTTCTGAGCATTATACCAAATTATCGTTATAATTTCAGGTCCTTCAAGATATCACATAGGGAATCGGCTGTGGCTCAATTGGTTGGGCTCCCATTAACCATATGGGAGGCCCCAAGTTTGATTCCCGGGGCCTCCTGGTGAAGGCAAGCCGGCCCGTGCAGCACGGTAAGTTCACGCAGCAAGAAGATGCAACAAAGGGAGACAAGCAGACACAGAAAAACACAAAGCAAACAGACGCAGCAAGGGTGGGGGGGTAAACAAATTTTTAAAAAAATCTTTAAAAATAAAGATATTGCATAGAGGTAGCACAGCAGCTCAACAAAATTACTTTGAGATACCAAAGGGCCCATCAATAAATACAACAATACCTGCAGTTGCTAGATTTAGCAAATAAAAATACACTACACCCAGTGTATTATTCAGGTTTCTCTAGGGAAACAGAACTGACAGAAGATATTTGTAAATATTATGAGAGTTTTATAAAAATTGTCTCATGTGACTGTAGGGATGCCCAAGTCCAAATTCTACTGGGCAGGCTGCAAGTTGGGAAATCTGATGAAAATTTTCTATGAATACTTCAGGAGAAGCTGGCTGGCTGAAGTAGAGATGGAAATTCTCTCTTCTGATTGCTGAAATCATCACTTCTCCTTTTAAAGCCACTGATTGGATGAGACTTCTCTAAATTGTTGAAGACAATCTTCTCAGTTGATTGTACGTATAATCAGCCACAAATGCAATCAACTTACTCATGATTTAAGACCAGGAAATGTCTTCACAGTAACAATCAGGCCAGTGCTTGCTTGACCAAACAACTGGACACCAAAACCTGGCCAAATTGATACATGAACTTGACCATCATAGGCCACATACACATCTCATTAAACCATAATTAATCTCTGAATAAAAATAATAACAGTTATATTTTCACCTAACAATACTCAACAGTCCTTTGTAAACTGGAAACACAGAATAGGGTGCAAGTTCTTGGGTAATATTCATGATTAAACTTGATATCTTTAGCTTAAATACTACAGCGTGAAGCTAATACAACTTATGTGATATTATAAGAGAATAAGATAGGGAAAGAAACAAAGATATTTGCTTTATGTACATATAAAAAGATACACATAACAAAACAAGGAAGAAATATTCATAACTATTACAGTCCTCATTTCTGTAACTGGTCATATGATCATAGCTTGTATTTATATCTACCTTCTTCCACTACCCATTCCAAATTCCCTTTCCCTTCAGCAAGCACCTCAGCTGATCACGGTTCTTTGCCTGGTGGGGTGACCCAATCCTTTACTCCTGAAGTTCCGGGCCAGTAGTAGTCCTGCCTAGATTGGGTTGTGGCAGTTTTCCAGGGCATGATAGTACTAAGAGAAAGGCTAGGGGATGTCCTGTATTCCAGACAAACTCTTCTTTACCTCCATTGTTGTAGTCCTAGTTCCCCATGATAATCAGGATCAACCACCTCAACCAGTATAGTTGATACATTTTATATATATTTTTTGCCTGTTGATTCAGAGGCATAAGGAGCCTAAAGTGCTCATGTGGCAGTCTTAACTTCCAACCTAATGGAATCATTGTATTTCCTGGTGGAAGCACTCCTCCTTTTGGAACAAAGACTGGTAGTTCAGTAGAGATTAAGGTTGCAGGAACAGGAAGCAAAAAGTATTCTAGTGGATCTTTAGGGGTAATAGTGAATAGTGCCACTCCCATTTCCACCCCTTGAATCCTGGACCCACGAATCCTGGCTTTCTGAGTAACAGCACCATGTAGTGGATGCTGATTCAGAGCATATAAAAACTCCTGGAAATCATTGACCCAGACCTGTAAGGTATTGCCACCTAGTTGGCACCATAATTGAGTATTCAGAAGGTTATTTCACAATTCTATCAATCCAGGTGCTTCAGGATGATGAGTAACATGGTAAAACCAGTGAATTCCCATGCCTCATTTGCTGTGAAGTGAGTTGCTTGATCAGAAGCAATACTGTGTGGAATACCATGACAGTGGGTAAGACATTCTGTAAGTCCATGGATGGTAGTTTTGGCAGAAGCATTGAATGCCAGGAATGCAAACTCATATCTAGAGTATGTATTTATTCCAGCTAGAACAAAATGCTGCCCCTCTCATGATGGAAGTGGTCCAACATAATCAACTTGCTACCAGGTTGCAGGCTGATCACCTTGGGGAATTGTGCCATTTCCAGGACTGTCAGTCTCTGCTGCTGGCAGATTGGGCACTCAGCAGTGTCTATAGCCAGGTCGGCCTTGGTGAGTGGAAATTCAGATTGCTGAGCCCATGCATAACCTCTATCCCTACCACCATGGTCACTTTGTCTATGAGTCCATTGGGCAATGACAGGAATGACTGGGGAAAGAGGGTGACTGGTGTCCACAAAAGGGATCATCTTATTCACTTGATTATTAAAATTTTCCTTTGCTGAAATCACCTTTTAGTGAGCATTCAAGTGGATTACAAATATCTATATGTTTTTAAAAATTTACATACCCCCCCCCCTTTCTGCTTGTTCTTGCTATGTTCATTCTTGCGTTCTTCTGTGTCTTCCTTGTCTCCCCCCGTTGCTGCAGCATGCCAAGTCAGCTCACCAGTGAGCGGCAGCCTTCCCCACTCGCGGGCGGCTTGCCCCACTGGCGGGCGACTCTGCTTTGCTCGCAGGCGGTTCTGTTCGTGGGCCACTTGCCCTACCTGTGGTGGCTTTGCCCTGCCCATGGCGGCTTTTTGCCCTGCCCATAGTGGCTTTGCCCTCTCAAGGTGGTCTGCCGCTTTGGAGAGGTCCCCGGGAACCGAACCCAGGTCCTCCCATGTGGTGTACCGGCGCCCTATCCACTGGGCTACAGCCGGCCCCTCTACATGTTTTTTTTTGCCCACTCAGAAAGGTCCATCCACATACCTCTTCCCCAGACCTCCTTGTCACCAATTTCCCAATCATATTCCTTCCAAGTCCCTGACCATCCAGCCAAACCATTGGCAACAGCCCACAAAGCAGTATACAAACACAACTCCGGCCATTTCTTCTTCCAAGCAAAATGAACAACCAGGTGCACTGCTCGAAGTGGGAGGATTTCCCTTCACCATTTTCCTTCAGGGATGTCCCAGAAAGGGGCTGTAATGCTACAGATGTCCACTTTTCAGTGGTACCTGTATATTATGCAGAACTATCTGTAACCAGGCCTGAGTTTTCTCTTTCTTAACTGCTTGTAAGGAACTCCCCAAGAGGCCATAAATGTGGGCTGGAAAAGAGAAGGTAATGTGGCAGAAGTGGGGGTCATGGGCATTTGGGCCACATTGATTTTATGATGGAGTGCTGCTGTGCATACCCAACTTTATGGCTTGGTGGGTCAGACAACACCCAGCTCATGATAGGCAACTCAGGTCTCATGATAACTTAGTGGACCATGGTTAAACATTCGGTCCCAACTAAGGCCCCGTTGCAGCCCAAAATCTGTTTCTCAAAAGGATAGTAGCTATCTGCAGAGTATGGCAAGGATTTGCTCTAAAATCCTAAGTCTGTGCATGGTGATTCTCCTATAGGGGCCTGCCAAAGAATCCAGACAGCATCTCTATTTTCCACTGACACTTAAAGCACTATTGGATCTGCTGGATGATATGGCACAAGTGGCAGAGGCACCTGCACAGCAGCCTGAACCTGTCACAGAGCCTCCACTTTTTGTGGTCCTCACAGCTAGCAGATTTTTGGGTCATGTGGGAAATGGACTAACATAGCATACCCATATGAGGAATATGTTGTCTCCAAAATCTATAGAGGCCAACTAAGGATTATGCCTTTTATTTGGTTGTAGAACTGACCAGATGCAACATCTTATCCTTCAATTTATTATTTTATTTTTTGGCTTATTTCATTTTTTTAAATTTTTTAATTTTTTAATTTTTCAATTTTTAATCAATTTTTTAAAAGGATACATCAATTACATAAATGTTACACAGATATTTTTAGGAGTACCCATATACCCCACATCCCACACCTCCCACAACCTCCCACATATACATCCTTCATCAGTGTGGCACAACACCTGTAAAAGATATACATTTTGGGGCTTTTCTACCAAGCATGGGCCACAGTTCAGACTGTAGACCACCCTCTCTCCCACACAGTTCTGCATGATACTTGATGATATAAAATGGCCTATATCCTCCATTACAACATCACCCAAGACAATTCCCAAGTCACAAAAAAGCCCCGGTATTACAACTGCCCTTCCCTCTCCCTGCCTCCAAAGCATCCAGTGGCCCCTGGCTCCACATAATTTTGTAATTTCTTCCACTGCGTGAATCACAAGTCTATAACAGGACACCAACAAGTCCACTCTAGTCCATAGCTCTTCCCCCAATCCCGAGGAGTCTAGGATGGTGATGTCCTCTCTACCACCAAGTGAGAGGGGGCTTATATCCCATGGATATGATAGAAGAGGTTATCCTGCCTGCAGCTGCAGGCTCTCTCCATTCCCCAGGATAGCTGTCGTCTATCATCATCTCCCCACTAGGTGTACTGGGTGAGTCCATTGAGTTTTAGAGTAGGAGATGCAGGTCCACAGAGCCACTGGACCCAGTTGGCACATGGACAACCCATAGTCTCTGGTCTATGGAAGTACACCTAAAACTCTGGCATCAAATATACGTTTGAATAGAAGAGACAGATGGACCATGTGCAATGAAGACATATTTCGATCAGACTCTGTCACCGTCAGGAACAAGGATTCCAAATTAGGGCCCACTGGTAAGGCACCAAACTCTGGGGTTATCTGCCCTGATATAGGAACTGGATATCTCCAAAGCCCTCAGGAGACCCTCTGTTTGGGGTGATATCCATATTGGAAGCCTAGGACGTCCTACTGGGATCTGCATAAATGTAACCTCTGGGTTGACCTCCCAACTCACTTTGAAGTCTCTTAGCCCTATGAAATCATTTGTCTTTACACTTTCCACCTTTTATTCAAAGTTTTTTACAGTAGTATTGCCCGTTGGCACTTGTTAATAATCCCTCATTGCCAGGGAGATTCATGCCCGGGAGTCATGTCCCACGCTGGGAGGAAGGTAATGCATTCATATGCTGAGTTTGGTTTAGAGAGAGGCCACATTTGAGCAACAAGGAGTTTCTCAAGAGGCAACTCTTAGGCACCCCATAAGACTAGGCTGTTTCAATTTCAAGAGCAAAAACTCATAAGGCTAGTCATCAATAACAAGGGCCTATCAATGGATCATCTTCCTTTGCCAGACACTGCCCCTGCACTTGGGGGGATGTTGCTACTCCCCTGGAAAATATGGCAGAGCTCTCCAAGACGGGAATTCAGTGTTCTCTCATTTATGGAGTAATTCTTCACCCCGTGACCATGCCCCGTGAGCATTTGAACAATTATGCATGCCTTTTATGTATGTTCAGGTGGACTTCCTCCCATGCACTCCCAACCCTGACCCCCCAATGATCCTCTCCCATCCATGTTGTGTCCCTTCTGTGATCCATAGCCTCTTCAAAGGTGAAGCCATAACAATAGCCAATTGCAATGAATAGGAAAATGAAATAATAATGATATTTAAATGTAAGAGTTAAAATATAGGAGAACTTAAAAAATAAAAATTAATTAAAAAGAAATTTAAAAAAATAGAAAAAAGAAAACAAGATATTATTAAAGGATTGGGTTATTCAAAAAATGTGAAAAAATATATATATAATTTTTGTTTCTGATTTTGCCTTGTCAGTTCAATATCTATTGTCCAGTCTGTTTTGTGGCACCTTCTCTTCTCACTCTCAAGCATCCCACAATTTTTCATTTAATTTTCAAAGAAGTTTTAGATCACAGCAGAGTCACACACAAAATACAAGACAATCTCATATACTCAACTTCCTCCTCTATTCCCCCCCCCCATACCAAAACCTTTTTGTATGTGGATGGCAGCACCAACATAACTGACACACAGATAGTGAAACATAGTTCCCAAACATTGTCATTGGTCCACATCAAGGTCCACATTTTAGATCCTACACTTTTATCAATTTTGATGACTATCACCCTGTCCTGTGTCCACCACCACAAGGCAATGGAAAACACTTCCATGGGCCACCAAATGCCCCCTGATCGATCCACCTCATCCCTCCCTACCCCACACCCCCAGGGCCCACAATGCCCCCTAGCTCGACTCCCTGGATGACAGGATTCACAGATTCACACCACAGAGTGTCCTGGCTCACCAGTTCATCCC
>PVKH010041383.1:0-10944 GCA_004027955.1 Chaetophractus vellerosus
TATAGAAATTCTTCGAAAGAATAGGAATCTTATAACATATTTTATGTGGAAATCGAAACCAAACAAAGAGAATATGAGAAAGGAAAATTTTAATCCCATTTCACTCATAAATTCTAGAAGCGAAAATAAGCAGAATATCAGAAAACTAGGTTCATAAAATGATTATAATGATCTTGGGTTAATATCAGGAATATATAGATGGCTTTATATTAGAAAATCTGTAAGTGTAATTTACCACATTATCAGATTAAAACCATATGATTACTTAAAAGATGCATAGAAAGCATTTTATATAAATTCAACAACATTCACGACAAACATGTGGTGGTTTGAAGCTGTATGTACCCCAGAAAAACATATTCTTAAATTTAATCCATTCCTGTGGGTGTAAACACATTGTAAGTAGGATCTTTTCAGAAGGCTGCTTCAGTTAATATGTGACCCACCCCATTCAAAATGGGCCTTAATCCTCTTAAAGGAGTCCCTTATAAATAGAATGAATACAGAGAGAAAGAGAGAGAGCCACAGAAGCAAGAAGCTGAAAGCAAGGAAATCAGAAAACCAGAAAAGAAGGGAGAGACCAGGAGATACGACCACGTGGCAGAAGAGCCAAGAATTGCTGGCAGCTGGTCTTTGGGAAGAAAGCATTGCCTTGATGATGCTTGATTTGTATGTTTTCTCAGCCTCAAACTGTAAGCTAATGTATCCCTATTGTTTAAGCCAACCCATTTCATGGTATCTGCTTTATTTTTTTTAAGATTTATTTTTATTTAATAAATCTTTTTGCTTGTTCTTGCTGTGTTCATTTTTCTCTGCGTTCCTCTGTGTCTGCTTGTCTCCCCCTGCTGGGGTGACCTGCCGAGTCAGCTCACCGGCGTGGTGGCCCACCTGCTCGTGGGGGCTCACCCTTGCTCGTGGGGGCTTGCCTTTTTGCCTTTGCCTGCAGCAGCATGCCCCGCCCATGGTGGCATGCCCCACCTGCATTGGCTTGCCTTCTCGAGGCAGTCTGCCCATTCGAGGAGGCCCGGAGACTGAACCCGGGGCGTCCCATGTGGTAAACTGGTGTCCTACCTACTGGGCTATACAGCCGGCCCCTGTATCTGCTTTAAATAGCCTAGGAAACTGAAACAAACCTCTTAGTAAACTTGGAATGGAATGGAATATTTTTTAGCTTAGTAAAATGTATCTATTGATTAAAAATACATAATAAATATTTTAATAATTGGAAAACAGTACAAATTTTAAGTATTAATTTTTAAAAGTTTTCAGTATAAAAACTTAAAATAAAAAATGAGACATTTCAATCACTACTTCCAACATTTTACTTAAGTTCTAGGCAATGAAGCAGATAAAGTAAAATGCATTAAAAGCATAATGATTGGAAATTATGAAATAAAACTGTCATTATTTGCAGTTGATATGATCATCTACATGAAAATTTAAAAACGTTTATAGATAAAATATTGGAAATAATAAGAGATTTAATTACAGTAGCTAAATCAGTATACAAACTCAATTGCATTTCTATACATCCAGACAGCTAGAAAACCTAATTAAAATGAAGATCCACGTGAAACATCATCAAAGAAACTCAAGTATTTAAGAACAGACTTAACAAAATAATTGCAAAGCCTCTATGAGGAATATAATAAAAATTTATTGTAAGACAGTAAAGAAAATCTAAATAAATAAAAAATATACCATGCTTGTGAGTGGAAAAACTTACTGTCGTAAAGATGTTGATTCTTCAGTTATCTCCAAATTAAAGTACATATTCAAAACATTTCTAGAAAAACTTCAATATGGTTCTTTTAAGAATATGGTACACTTTTTCTGTAATTTATATGAATTTACAGAGACAAGAATGGTCAAGAAGAAAAAGAAAAGTGTAAGTGTAAGAACAGTAAGGGGGGGTAATTTCTCTACAAGATATCAATAGTTATTATGATACTCTAATCACTATGGAAATTAAGACAATGTAGAATTGACACAGGATTAAATAATGACCAGTGGAACAGAATTGAGATCAAAGAAACAGACTTCAACATACATTGAACTTTGATGTACCAGGGAAAATTAGTGAGGAAAAAGAGAACTAAACAGAGCTGAAAAATGTTTATACATATGGAAAAAAATGAAACTGGACCCATATGCAAAAATCAGCTCCATATGGAACATGGTATTAAGTCAGAGGCAAAACTTTAATATATTTAATAAAATAATATAGATGACTTTTTCTGAACTTGGAGTAAGGATTTCTTAAATAAGGTGCAAAATGAACTAAATATAAAGAAAATTTATCTATATTCCATATAAATATTTCTGCTCATCAAGATATTTAAAGAAGGTAAAAAGATAAGTAGATAAATATTTGCAGCATACACAGTTGACAAAGTATAATATATTAAGAATATGTATGATGAATATACTAAGACTAGATAAAGAATCATTATAAATCAATAAGAAAAGGGAAATAACATAAAGGAGAAAGAAATGGATAAACATTTCACAAGAGGAAATACATATAGCAAAAATACCTACGAAGAGGTCATACCATTCAAATGCCCCAAAAGTTAGAAACTCCATCATTAGAAAATACTGGAAAGGAAGTATATTAGTGGAAACTCTTAAACATCACTGTTAGAAGTTCATACAGATCCAGCCACTTTGGGAGAAAAGCTGGCATTCCCTATTTTTTTTTTTTTTTATTATACATCCCCCCCTTTTTGCTTGTTTTTGCTGTGTTCATTTTTTCTCTGCTTTCCTCTGTGTTTGCTTGTCTCCCCCTGCTGGGGTGACCTGCCGTGTCAGCTCACTGGAGTGGGGACCTGCCTGCTCCTGGGGGCTCGCCCTTGCTCACGGGGGCTTGCCTTTGCCTGCAGCAGCGTGCCCCGCCCATGGCGGCGTGCCCCGCCTGCATTGTCTTGCCTTCTCAAGGCGGTCCACCAGTTCAAGGAGGCCCGGGTACCGAACCCGGGGCCTCCCATGTGGTAAACCGGCGCCCTACCAACTGGGCTATACAGCCAGCCCCGGCATTCCCTTTTTATGTTTAACAGTCACACTCTCTATGACTCAGCTATTTCATACCTAAGTGTATATACAAGAAAGACTCTTACAAAGAGATGCCTGAGGGCATGTACAATGTTAGGCATAGCAGTACTATTTGTCATAGCAAATGGTCAGAACCCAAATACCCAAGAGCAGAAAACAGTAATATAAGGTGATAGATCCATAAAATGTAATATTAATCAACCAACAAAATGAGTAATCTACAGCCACATGCAACACTGTGACTGAAACCTAGCAATATATTGAGGGTAAAAAATGGTTTCAAAATATTTCATGTAGCATGAGAACCTTTTTATTAAACCAAAAACAAATAAAAAGGAATAATATAAATTTTTAAATATCTGTATAGATAAGATTAAATAACTCTTGGTTGACAGAGGATAGATTCTATAGGTAGATGATAATAGATTAGATAGATAGGTAGATAGATGATAGATGATAGATAGATAGATAGATAGATAGATAGATAGATAGATAGATAATAGGGATGGATGGATGACTGGATAGATGGATGGATAATAATAATGATAATGATAGAAACAGATAGATCATAGATATAGATAGATCTATAAATAGATCTATAAATAGATATAGATAAGTGATTACACAGATTAGATAGGTGGAAGAGAGATATATATATGAAGGGATAGATATGTTTTGCCATTGAGTGTGTGTGCGTGTCAAGGGCATGATCAACTCACTATCAAGGATGGTAGTTTCCAAAGATGGGTGAAGAAGGGGAATATGTTGGGAGATGGCCATAAAAGTGGTTACTATCAATGATTTGGTTCCCATTCCAGGTGATAAATTCAGTTCATGGGTAATTATTTTAGGACTAATAAACAAAATTAGATTAAGGTGGGCCTTTCATAGACAAATAATTTTTCCAAATCATGGGCAAATAATTAAGACAAATTAAAATCATGCATGGACAAAGATGAGAGTGTGCCATGAATCAAGGCTTATGAATATACTAACATGAATAGCTGAGGTCCAAGAAAAATATTAATATGTAGCCTATTAGAGTTACAAATGCCAAAACCTAGTTCTTATTTATATACTTATAATCAGACTGTAAATCTTTTTATTGAATAATTTTTTTCAGTTTTTATCAAAGTATATCATTCATACATGAACATACATAACAATAAGTGTATAGTAAAAGTTGTGAACTTACAAAAGGAACATGCATATCATCATACAGGGCTCTCTTATATCACCCCACTACCAACACCTTGCATTGTGGTGAAACCTTTGTTACAAACTATGAAATAGCATCGCCAAACTATTACTATTAACTATAGTCCATATCTTACATTTGGTGTATTTTCCCCAAACCCACCTAATTGTTAACAACTTGTATTAGTATTCTACATTTGTTATAGTTCTTGAGAGAACATTCTCATATTTGTCTTGTTAACCATAGTCCATCTTCCGCTACTGGATTCCCTGTGTTATACAGCCCCACGTTTTGTACAATCCATTCAAAATGTACACTCAGTGGCTCTCATTTTCATCACAGAGTTGCGCTGTCATGATCTCAGTCAATTTTTAGAAAGTTTTCATTACTCCAAAAGGAAAAATCCCAAACCCCTCTATAGTAGTCTCAGTATTGATACATCTTCTTTGCCATTTGTTTTAGTTTGCCAAAGGGTTGCCAGTGCAAAGAACCAGAAATGGGTTGTATTTTATAAAGGGAATTTATTTCAGGTAAAATCTTCCAGTTCCCAGGCTGTAGAATATCCAGAATAAGGCATCAGCAGAAATCCTTTGTCACAAAATCAGCTGCCACGTGGTGAAGCAACATGGCTGCCAATCTCTGCCAAGGTCTCTGCCTTCCCCTCCAGACTCTACTGTCGCCTGGAGCTCAGCTGAGGGTAACCAGGCATTGGGCTTTTCTCTTTACAGGCCTCCTCTATAAGTCTCAGCTGTGCCGCCCTCTTCTAAGTTCAGCTGCAAGCTATCAAGCATATGACTCATCACTCCCTGGGCCCTAGCTCCTTGAGCCATTCAGGGACTTCTCTCCTTGCAACTCACTATGGGCAAAACTAGAGTCCTTTCTTTCACATGAGTGGATCAAATATGGCAGAGCTCCCTTTTCCAGTGTCTCCATTTTTATCAGACACAGCAAGAAGGAGGAGACTCAACCTGAGTCATGCCTCACTGACCTAGTCCAGTTGAAAGGGTCTCATACTCACAGGAATGGATTAGTTCACAAACATAATCTCTCTCATTTTGGGGATCATAAAATAATTTCAAACTGCCACACAATTGCTGCAAAAATATTACCATATTTCTGTTAACTATCACCCATAAGTTACAATAGTTGTAATTTTCCCAGGTATCATCATATTCTTAACACATTTTAAAAGATGAACATTCTTTTATTTATAATATTAACCACAATCTTCACCCACGCCTGAAATTCGTTACACATACCCTAGATTATTCTCTAGTTTTGACATTTACATCCACAGACTACCCCTTCCAGCCATAATCTCATTTCTAAATCAGCAGTGTTAGTTATACTTACTATTCTATTTATAAGTTTAATAAATTTTATCACTCTTCAGGGGCAATAAAAAATGGTTGGCCGATTGACCAACTCAGTTAATTAAACAACTTCAAATATTTTGAAATGCATTCATATATTGAACATATTTTCTTTCATTTGTAATTAAATCAAGTTTTTGCCAAACTTTTCCATGAACATAAGCAATTCTTATAAAGTTATTAATTTAAACATATAAATATTGTGAAACAAACATTTCCCTAAATATTCTAATACTGGTCACAAGCCTAGTAAGATTTTATCTTAAAATCACAAATCTAAAGCAATTAGTCAAAACCACATTTTAAATTAGAAATACAAGGCTAACCTGCTACTGTAATTTTCCCAAATTCTCTCAAATATAACATGAGTGTAAAACCCCAACTATAAACAAATTACTAACTTAAAATATTTATTTCATGATTAGTACTATTGATTTTCAATATTATTGCTACTACTAATATTCCTATAATAGCAAACACCTATAAAGTGCTTACTATGTATTGAACACTTCTTAGTCTTTACAATGACCCTGTTATTCTCTACGTTTTACAGATAAGGAGACTGAGGAGGTATAAAGAATTTAAGTAACATACTTTAGGATGGTGTGGCAGTTTGATATTATTTATGAATTCCAAAAAGAGATATTGATTATGTTTGTAAACTGGTCTGTTCCTCTGGGTGTGATACCCCCTTGATTGTATGAAATTCAGAGGTTTCACTTTTACTTGAATAAATCAAGAGTAGGGCTTTGATTTGACTATGTTATTAGGGTGTGCAGGATTGAGTCCCTGTTCCCTTGGTGGGCTATATAAACAGACGATCAATCAAGAACACAGAAGTAGGTACACAGAGAAAAAGAACACAAGGAAGAGAGACAGCTCCATAGACTTGGCAGAGGCCCTGGGAAGAGAGATGCGCCTGATAGTTTGCAGCTGAAGAGAACAGAGCAGCTGAGAAGCACTGAGAGATTAGCCTTATTTATGTCATCCTCCAGTTGAGATTGGAAGAAGCTGGGACCACAGAACCTTAAGAGGAAGAAAGAAGGCTGAACCCTTGCAGACGTGGCCCACCATCTTGCTTCACCAAATAGCAAAAGAGTTTGGTGAGAAAGTACCTCTTATGGTACCTTGAGTTGTAATATTTAGGGCCTTGTGACTGTAAGCTTCTACCCCAAATAAATACCCTTTATAAAAGCCAACAGATTTCTGGTACTTTGCATCAGCACCCCTTTTGCTGCATCAGTGACTTCATAACTCAAAGTGGTTCTAATATGCCCACAGAATAGTATTGCATTATACTTTACATGCTCACATGGTAGCTTAACTATTTATTGAGACTTTATACTTCTTACTGTATTTAAAAACGCTTAAACACAAAGAGAATCCAGATTTATTTCATAGCCTTAAGCCAAAAAAACCCTCTCTTGTACTTTAAAATAATGCACAATTGAATTTTGGATATCACTGTAGCTTTGTTGGCCTACTCACCCATACTTTGAAACACATTCTACTGATTGTGTCTTTCCTTTCTGGTTCAGCTACACCAAGTCCACCCTTGCATTATAAAATGACCACACTCTATTTTCATAGTGAATTTACATACATATATCTCAGATAATGATTTGCTGAGGGCATTGGTTATATGTTTTTATTTTTCCATCTTCAGTGCCTAGCATGGTGTCTGGCATATCGAAGATACTCAATAACTTTGTTGAATGAATGAATAAAAGAATGAATGGATGAAAGGCAACTACCCGTGAGGCATGCATGATTGTTCCTAGTTGACCGATAATGAAATGACATTTACGAGAATTCATGTGATCCCCAACGTTACAGAATTAGTATCAGAACCCCATTAGTCAATCAACAGAATCAAGAAGGATTCAAACACAGACTTTGACACAAAGCCACACTCTTTCTGCTAAATCACACAATGTATAGAAAAAATACTGTATATTTTTACAGCTAGACCATAATTTAAAATTATTTGGTTTTCCATGTCATTTTCGTAAGAAAACTAAAAGTTTAATGAATTAGAATGGAAATACTAAACCTTATGTCAAACTTATAAAATGATCTATAAAAACAGTTTATTTTATAAATACTGTAACGTATGCCAGAAAGCCATCCCAGGCTTCTTTTCTACAAAAAAAAACCCTATTATTTCTCTCAAGAAGGACATCTTTTGCCAACTCTGAATATGAGAAAGTGTTAATGAAAAGCTGTGCAAAAACAAAAAAGTCAAATTCAAATTCTCATGAGAAAATCATGGAGAATTGGAGGGATGCCATAACACCAGAGACAGGCCAATCCTGATATAATTTTTAAAATGAAGAAATAAGTGAATCCCAGGAAATTAAGATGTGTAAGAGTGACATTTATCCTTGGCAAGAGAGATGATCATAAACAGATTTCTTGTTATATTTGGGGAATACAACGTGATCCCATGGAGCCATCATGGGTTCACTGGGAATAGAGTCTACCAAACCTCAGGGCAATACCATTCAGAAAGTTTGTCTAACATATAATATGATCTCTGACAAATAAAAATATCACAAAATCTGTCATGTAACAAACTCTAATGCCACATAGCAAAATGTCTCATGATGCCTTTATGGACAAAACGAGGTAATTAAGTTTAGGCATAATATGGAACAATAGTTTGTAGAACAACCATAATTATTGGTGTTAACTCCCTGTCATCATAACCACAAGGTCAATGTATCCCATTTTCCTGAGAGTGAAGTGTGACAGCAATAAGGGGGAAGAGTTTTTGAGAAAATAGCAGAAATGTAAAATGAAACTGGCTGTACCAGGGTTTACATCAAAACAGAAGAATGACAATCCAGTGCTGTTCTAGAACAAATGGCAAGAATCAGAGAAATATTATCTGAAACAAGGTGCAAGAGAAAATAACAGGTTATAGCCCTCTCCCCCCCCCCTCCCCCAGAGAAAACTGCTGGCAGGATTAAATTTAAAAAGTGAAGCTCTCTCTGATAAAGAAAAAAACTATGTTCATCAAGGCCACCAATGACCTCTACATTGCTAAAGTTTCAATTCTCTGTCTTCATCTTTCTTGGCCTGCAGCAAACACTATCTTTGAGCCATCAGCTCTTCTTTGTTGGCATCCAGGACCTTTCTGGTCACTCTCTCTCTGTCCCCTTCCCTAATTTCTCCTCTCCTCCTAATAATGGAGTGACCCAGGAAGCAGTCCTTAGACCTCTTCTTTATCTCTACTCACTGCCTTGGAGAACTCATCTTGGTCTCATGGCTTTAATTGTCCTCAGTATTTTTACACCTCATATTTTTATCTCTAATCCAAACCTACCCCCTGAACTCCAGAGTCATATACCCAACTGCTTACTCAACATCTCTATTTGGATATATAAGACATCTCAAATTAATATGTCCAAAACTTAATTCTTTCACTCTGAAACATCTGAATCCTTCCAGTTGCTGAGACAAAAATCCTGGAGTTCTCCTTAATGCTCTACCTCTTTTCTCCTGCTCTTCTAGGAAAATTCATTAGATCTAAAATACATCTAGGGGGCCAGCTGTAGCCCAGTGGATAGGGCACTGGTTCACCACATGGGAGGCCCCGGGTTCAATTCCTGGGGCCCTCTCCAAGCGAGCAGACAGCCTTGAGAGGGCAAGCCGCTGTGGGCAGGGCAGAGCCGCTGTGGGTGAGGCAGAGCCACCACGGGCAGGGCAAAGCCGCCACGGGCAGAGCAAAAAGCCACCACGGGCAGGGCAAGTCACCCACGAACAGAGCAGAGCCGCTCACGAGCAGAGCAGAGCTGCCCACGAGCGGGGCAAGCCACCTGCGCAGTGAGCTGACTCAGCGTGTCGCCGCAATGGGAGGAGACAAAGCAGACACAGAAGAATGCAAAAATGAACACAGCAAGAACAAGCAGAAAGGGGGTGTAATGGCTTAACCGTTTTATTTAATTATGAATTCCAAAAATATAAAGTGGATTGTGCTTGTAAACTGATCTGTTCATCTGGGTATGATTAAGTTATGATTAGGGCACTAAGTGCCACGTCAGTGGGATGTTGAGCCCCAACCCTCTGTGGGCATGGTCTCAAGAATAAAAGGCTAGACAAAAGGCAGCAGTGATGAGAGAAGCAGATTTGAGAAGCAGATTTGAGAAGCAGTTCTGATGAAAACAAGTGAGCCGTTTGCCCAATAGTCTACAGCTGGCCTTGTGGAGAGTCGCAAAGCATAGAGAGCCTCATGGTCTATAGCTGAACTTGTGGAGGAAACAGAAGCTAAGCCCGGAGAGAAACGCAGCCCCAGGAACAGAGGAACCCGAAAGCCTAAACATTGGAGACGTCGGCAGCTGTCTTGCTCCAACACATGGACTTTGGTGAGGGAAGAACTTTATGCTTTGTGGCCTGGTAACTGTAAGCTTCTACCCCAAATAAATACCCTTTGTAAAGACTGACCCATTTTTGGTATATTTCAAAAGGCACCCCTGTGGCTGACGAAAACAGAATTGGTACCGAGGAGTGGGGAAGTGCTTTTTGCAATTACCAAAATATTGGAACGGTTTTATAAAAGGGTAAGGGGTATTTTTTGGAGGAATTATGAAATGCTTGATGGAAAAGGCCTAGATTGCTTTGCAGAGACTGTTGATAGCAATATGGAGCCTAAAGTTCTTTTTGATAAGGCCTTAGAAGGAAACAATTGTGAGATGGATGCTAAAGAGACTTTCTATTCATTAGAAGTAAATGATGAAACTATTATTGGAAACTGGAGGAAAGGTGATGCATGTTTTAAAGTTGCAGAGAACTTAGCAAGATTAACTCCTGGTGTTATAGGGAAGACAGAATTTGAAAGTGGCAAACCTGAGCATTTAGCTGAAGTACTTTCCAAACTAAACCCAGAGAATGTGGCTTGGCTTCGCCTTGTAGCTTATAGCAAAATGCTAGATGAAAGAAATGCACTAAGGACTGAACTTTTGGGCACAAAGAAAACAGAAACTGATTCCGGAAGTTCCAAGTATCTGGAAATCAAATTTCCAAATCAAAGTGCCCCATTTGAAGATTTAGCTAAACCTGGAAATTGTAAATCAGAATTGAAGATGCAGTTATCTAGGAAAGACTTGTGGAAGGTCTTACTATCTGATGGCTTGGACCCCTGCTTCCTGCATGCTAAACCAACAAAGTTTTTGAGAGAGCTGTATGAACAAAACCACTGTTCACTTGGACTAAAAAGGACATGGAAAGGAGACATTGAAGGAGAAACAGCTTTAAGGAGAAAACCATGGAAGCTGAGATCTGGAATCAAGACATCGCCTTGGGCCAAGGGAGGAACCCCAC
>PVKH010041384.1:0-10933 GCA_004027955.1 Chaetophractus vellerosus
CACCACCATTTCCAGAACATTCCAATCATCCAAAGACTTACCCTGCTCCCATTATGAATTAAATCTCCATTCCCACTCTGCTTCTGTTAAATTGTACTATACTTTCTGTCTCTATGAATTTTCATATTCTAACTACTCATAGGAGTGCAATTATACAATATCTGCTCTTTTGTGTCTCACATTTCACATAATGTGATGTGTTCAAAGTTGCTGCAGTAATTGTTTTTTTATCCATGATCTTTTATAAATTGAAAACTTTCATAGCTACATAATTACTTTCTTTGTTTTCAGTTATTTTAAATATATACTAAAAAGTATTTAGATTACATAAATATTACACAAAAATATAGGGGATTTCCATATGCCCACTTCCTACACCTCCCACATTTTCCCACATTGACAACATCTTTCATTAGTGTGGTAAATTTGATGTAATTGATGAAAACATTTAGAGCATTGCCACTAAGCATGGATTACAATTTACATTGCAGATTATACTCTCTCCGACACAATTTTGTAGGTTATGGCAAGATATGTAATGGCCTTTATCTCTCATTGTAATGCTATTCAGGAAAATTCCCATGTCCCTGAAATGCCCCCATATTTCACTTGTATTTCCCTCTCTCTGCCCTCAGAACCTCTAGTGGCCACTGCTTACACATGAATGATATAATTTTTTCCATTGCTAGAATCACAATAAGTCTTTAGTAGAAAACCAGTAAGTCTACTTTAGTCCACATTGGCAAATGTGCCAATTCTGAGGATTCTGGATGGTAATGCCCACTCAACCTATAATTGAGAGGAGACCTTGATCCCATGGGGCAGATGGATGGAACTCTCTTGCTTGGAGTTGTAGACTATTTTGGTTCCTTGGGATGGTCATTGTCCATCATCATCTCCTTGTTGGTTGTCCTGAGTGAGTCCAATGAACTGGAGAGTAGGTATTGCAACTCCAATGAGATTCAGGGCCCATCTGGCACATGGACAGCCCAGATATTAAAGTCTCTTGGATGTACACCTACCAACTCTAGCACCAACTATAGGTTCAAATAAAAGGGACAGAAGAGGCATGTGTAGAGAAGTCACATCTGAGTCCAACTCTGTCACACTAGGGAGAACAAAGTCCAAAGTATAGCCACCAAAAAGGCACCAAACTCTGGAGCTAGGTATCTTCCATGACCATAGGACCTGGGTGTCTCCAGTGACCTCAGGAATCCCATTATTTGTGGTAGTATGTACCTTGGCCATCTATGAGATCCTGCTGAGACATGCATAAGCATTATCTCTCTGATGACCTCACGATTCACTTTGAAGTCTCTTAGCCATATACACTCATTTAGGTTTTTCCCCCTTTTACTTAAGGTATTTTTCCAATTATATCACCAACGGTTCTTGTTAGTAATCCCTCAGTGCCAGGGAGGCTCATCTCCAGGAGCCATGTCCCTTGCTGGGAAGAAAGTGATGCATTTATATGCTGAGTTTGGCTTAGAGAGAGCCCACATTTGAGCAACAGGGAAGCTCTAAGGAGGTAACTCAATCACTCTACAACACTAAGCTAAGTTGCAAATTCAATAGCAAAATTCTCATAAGCATAGTCATTAATATCAAAGGCCCATCAGTGGACCAGCTTTCTTCAATAGTCATTGACCCTGTACTTGGAGTATTGTGTCTGTTCCATTAGAGAATGTGGCAGAGCTCTCCAGGATGGGAATTCAATAATCTTCAGTTTTGTGAATCTCTACCCACTGTGTCAATGCCCCATAAACATGTGAACATATTTATATACATTTTCTATATGCCCAGGTGAACTTCCTACCATGTATTCCCCATCGCTGACACCCCACCCTATTGATCCTCCCCTGCCAGAGTTGTAATGCTTCTGTGATCCAAAAACGAAGTCAAGAATATTGCCAATTTGCTTATTAGGAAAATGAAATAATGATGATAGGCTTAAACATATGAAATAAAATGCATAATAATTTAGAGAAACTAAAACTAAAAGTTTAAAAAATGGGGCATTTAAACAATAAACAAAAAATTATTTTTTTGAAATTTTACCTTTCATCACTGTAATATTAGTTGTCCTGTATGTACAGTGGCATTTTCTTCCATTTCTTACCCAGCATCCTACTTTTTAAAAAACATTGTATTCAAAGAAGTTTTAAGTCACAGTAAGGTTACACGGAGAATAGAGGGGCTCCCATATACCCAACATCCTCCCTCTTTTCCTCTTCCCTATTATTTTTTTTTCATGTGGATGGGTACATTTGTCACAACTGATGTATAAATATTAAAACATGGCTACCAATCATGGTCAATGATTCACAGTATGGTATACATTTTAGACCATACACTTTTATAATTTTTGATGGAATTTAACATGGCCTGTATCCATCAATTCATGATCATGGAGAACACTTCCATTGCCCCCAAATACCCCCTCTTCAATCTCTTCTATTCCTCCCTCCCCCTCCCCTTGGGGCTCACGGCAACCACCAGGCTTCACTCCTTGAAGGACAAGATTCATAGATACTTACATCAACACTGAGGGCAGGGCACATTAGTCTGTCCTCCCCTATTAGGAACTGCCCATGTTCTTGACAGACACCCACCCTCTGTTTGAGAACATATCGGGCTCCCCAGGATGAGAGCCCAACTGCTTCCCACACATTATGTGGGTCTACCCACACTGATACACCACATTATGACAAAATTACCACTCACACATTCTCTAGAAGATTGTCCTAGGTGTGCCCTGTCCCAAATGCCCCCATTCAGCACCCTAAACCAGTAATGCTTCCTTGTCATATTGCCAAAAGTGTTTTTCTCAACATTGTAGTTTCACCCATGTACCCACCTATCCTGTGTTCACCTATTCCCTCCCCCAATCCTCCTCCCAGTTACTTGGACCATCCATCCCATCCCTCCCACCCTACCCCCCTGTGAAGTTGCACCACCCAACCCAATATTATCCCTATACACCTGTCATATCTCTTCATTGCACAACTACTCACTTCCACCTTATCATAGATTTTGCCCATATGGGTGTTGGATCACAACCTTCTTCTCCCTTCCTGTTTCCTGTCAACCTTTCTTCCAGACTCTAGCTCTCTGAGTCAGTTCAATTTGCTTAATTCATATAAGAGACGTCATGTAATATTTGTCTTTCAATGCCTGCCTTGCTTCAATCAACATAAGGTCCTCAAGATTCATCCATGTTATCCCTTGTGTTAGTACTGTATTCCTTCTTATAGCTGAGCAATATCCCATTGTATGTATATATGACATTTTGCTTATCCATTAATCTGTTGATGGGTATTTGGGTTGATTCCAACTTCTGGAAATAGTGAATAATGACACTATGAACATTGGTATGCATATATCTGTTTGTGCCCTTGCTTTCAGGTCCTCTGGGAATATACCCAGCAGTGCAATTGCTGGGTCATATGGCAGATCTATAGGTAGTTTTTGAGGAACTGCCAGACTGTCCTCCACAATGGCTGGACCATTCTACATTCACACGACCAGTGGAGGACAGTTCCCATTCCTCCATATCTTCTCCAACACTTGTAGTCCTCTGTTTTTTCAATGGCTGCCAGTCTAATGGGTATAAGATGGTATCTCATTGTAATTTTGATTTGCATTTCCCTAATAAGTTAGTGATTTTGAGCATCTTTTCATGTTCTTTTCAGACCATTTATATTTCTTCTTTGGAGAAGTGTCTGGTCAAATCACTAGCCCATTTTTAATGGGTCGTTTGTCTTTTTATTTTTGAGATAAAGGATTTCTTTATATATGCTGGATATTAGGCTCCTATCAGATATATGATTACCAAATATTTTCTCTCATTGGGTAGACTTTCTTTTCACTTTCTTGACAAACTCCTTTGAGGTGCAAATGGTTTTAATTTTGAGGAGGTCTCATTTTTTCTGTTTTTAATTTCACTGCTCATGCTTTGGGTGTGAAGTTCATGAAGCCATTTCTTATTACAAGGTCCTGTAGATGCTTTCCTACATTATATTCCAAGGTCTTTAATGTCCTGGCTCTTATATTTAGATCTTTGATCCATCTTGAGTTGATTTTTGTATGAGGTGTGTGATGGTATTCCTCTTTCATTCTTTTGGATATGAATATCCAGTTCTCCAAGTACCATTTGTTGAAGAGCACATTCTCTCCCAGTTGAGTGAGACAAAGAGATGGAAGTTAAGCAATAGGTTCTTAGACAAACTGTGGGTCAAACAGGAAATGTCAAAAGAAATCAGTAACTACCATGAAATGAATTAAAATGACAACACAACATATCAACATGTATGGGATGCAGCAAAAGGTATACTGAGAAGGAAACTCATAGTCATAAATGCATATATCAAAAAAAGGCGAAAGAGCTAAAATCAAAGACCTATCTGCAGACCTGGAGGAATTAGAAAAAGAACAACAAACCAAACCAAAAGGAACAGAAATAAGGAACTAAAGATTAGAGCAAAACTAAATGTAACAGAAAATAAGAAAGCACTAGAAAAAAATAAACAGAACCAAAAGCTGATTCCTCAAGATGATCAATAAAATTGACAAACCCTTAGCTAGACTAACAAAGAAAAAAAAAGAGAAGATTCAAATACACAAAATAAGAAATGAGGAATTGAATATCACCACTGACCCTACAGAAAGAGAGTGTCATTAGAGGATACTTTGAAAAATTGTATACCAACAAGAAGGATAATTTAGAGGAAATGGGCAAATTCCTAGAAACACACAAGGAGCCTACACTGATGAAAGAAGAAATTGATGAACTCAAAAGACCAATCACAAGTAAAAAGATAGAATCAGTCTTCAAACCTCCCAACTAGGAAAACCCAGGACCAGACGGCTTCACAGGTGAATTCTACCAAACATTTTGGAAAGAACTAACACCAATCCTGCTTAATCTCTTCCAAAAAATAGAAGTAGGAGCCATGCCTAATGCATTCTAAGATGCCAGCATTGCCCTAATACAAAAGCCAAACAAAGATTCCACAAGAAATGAAAATTAAAGACCAATCTCTCTAATGAACCTAGATGTTAAAATCCTTAACAAAATACTTCCTAATCCTATTTTCTGTGCAGGGTTTCTGAATTGTTTAGGACCTGTGAGTCCTGTTTTCCTTCTAATTTCTCCCTATGGGAATGGTTATGTTTATCCTATGCCTGCCACTCCTTTGTATATTGAAAACAGGTAACTTGATCTGTAGATTTCACAGATCCGCAGACAGACATGAATTCTGCCCATACCCATGACTGATTTTGATGAAATTTTCTACAAAGAATTGCTTTCTTCTGAAATGACTTAATACTTTTGGGATATTGTGATGGAATTAATGTATTTTGCATATGGAAAGAACCTGTCTTTTTTAGGTCCAGAGGATGGAGTGTGGCAGGTTGATGCTGTGTGTACCCCAGACAACATATTCTTAAAGTTAATCCATTCCTTTGGGTGTAAATGCATTTTAAGTAGGGACATTTTTTAGGTTACTTCCCTCAGGGTGTGACCCACATCAATCAGGATGGGTATTTATCCTATTACTGAAGCCATGTAGGAATGGAATGAATACACAGGGAGAGAAAGCCACAGGAGCAAGAATCAGAAAGCAACAAAATATGGAAGAAAAGGTAGAGACCAGCAGATGCCACCATGTGCCTAGTCATGTGGCAGAGGAGCCAAGTATTGTTGGCCACTGGTCATAAGGAAGAAAGCATCGCCTTGATGATGACTTCATTTGGATAATTTTCCTTGAGTCTAACCATTTTGTTTAAGCCCAACCTACTTCATGCTATTTTTATGGAGCAGCTTGGGAGACTAAAACAGTATTATTCTAATAGTAAAGCTTTGGATTATAAAATGTCATCCTGGTATGAGTGGTCACAGTAGGCATTAAAGAGAAATAGAAGACACAAAATAGAAAAGATAAAAATGCAAAGCAGGATTGAATGTGTTGTTGAATGAATAAAATGAAATACAATTTAGAGTAAAATTCTAGATATATAGGTATGTTTATAAATTTACAAATTTTTATTCCAAACTAGGAGAGAGTAGACTGTGCTTGTCTGTGCCAGGCTCTTACTTCTTCCCCTTTCTCACCATGGTTTATCTTGTCCAAGCTTGCCCATGCAATGCACTCCAGGATTACAGAAAAATCTGCTGCTAAATATGCTTTGAAAAAGTGTCCACAAGGCCTGTAACAGAGTTTTCTTACCTACAAGGAGATGAAGAACATGTTTTACTTCTCCACATAAACTTCATGTAGGTGTTTATCTTTAATTATTAAACAAAATTTAAATATGACTGGTCTTAGGAAAGTTCTCACATGACTGAGGGATGTACAATCTCTTTTATAGGAAATACAAATCATTCTTTCTCCTGCGAAACACCTGTAGACATCAGTTGTAATGATGAACCCTAACTTTGATGCCTGACTTGAAATGAAGCCATCCTTTCTTCTCTTCCCTTCCTTGGAGGTGCTACTGACAGGAAGATCACAATCTGTATTTTTGAAAACAATAAACACGAGTTTATCTTTGACTAGCCCGATGTATTAAGAAAAGTTTATTATATGGACTTATATAAATGCATTAATATAAATCCAATTCAGAATGAGTTTCTTATATTTCATACGTTTTCATATGACTCATCAAGGTTTTTAGGCCCTCAAATAATTTTGCCTGTGTACTGTGGATGTCCTGTGGTTTAAAAAATCAAAAGGCCAGGCCCATGGGCCACATGCAGTAAAGGGGTTTAAAAGAAGGATACGTTAAGATGTTTATCGAAGACATCTACTTCCCAGTCTAATCCTTCCAAATACAATAGGTATTTATTTTCTTCAGAATAAGAAGACCTGAGAAAGCATATATTTTGGTGGGATGATCAAAGGCAGGAAGAAGTCAAAACTTTTGGAATACATTCTTGAGAAAGTGACAGATATCAGCACTCACAAATGTCACATTCTGAGATATTTCCAGGCACTGTTTAATATAGCTTACGTTATTAGTCAGCCAAAGGGGTGCCTTCGCAAAATATAACAATAATTGGTTGGTCTTTATAAAGGGTATTTATTTGGGGTAGAAACTTACAGTTACCAGGCCACAAAGCATATGTTTCTTCCTTCACCAAAGTGCACGTGTTGGAGCAAGACAGCTCCCGACATTTGCCAGGGTTCAGGCTTTTTGGGTTCCTCTCTCCCCAGGGCTGCAGCTGTAGACTATCAGGTTAATGGCTCACTTGTCTTCTCCTGGGGTGCTCCTCTCCAACATCAGAACTGCTTCTTAAAATCTGCTTCTCAAGTCTTTTGCCTTGCCTTTTATACTTGTTTTTATACACAACCACAGCTTCCTAATTTTTTTATTATAGAAGCTGTGGGTTTACAGAACAAGCATGCACAAAAATACAGGATTCCAAAATGCCATCCTACTATTATCACATTGCATTGTTGTGGAACATTTGTTACAACTGATGATAGCCCATTTTTATAATTGTATTATTAACTACAGTCCATGGCTTAACTCAGAGTTCACTGTGTAGTACACTTCCATGAATTTTGTTTTTGAAATTTATGTTCTGTTACCATAAATATAACCTAACATTCCTTCTTTTAAACACACTCGGATATGTATTTCAGTCCTGTAAATTATGTTCAGAATATTGTGCTACCATCACTACCATCCATTACCAAGACATTTTCCTCATTCCAACTGGAAGCTATATTCATTTTAAGCCTCAACTTCCCATTCTCTATACCCACTCTCTCCCCTGGAAAACTATATTCTAGATACTGAAATTATGGGTTTGCCTGTTCTAATTTTTTCAAATCAGCTACCAAGAGTTCATCTATTGATGAAGAGATAAATAAAATGTGGTTTATACATAGAGTGAAATATAATTCACCTGTAAAACAGGAATGTGTGTGACAATAGGCATGAATCCTATTTATTTCAAAGTGATCCTTCTGAAATTTTGGAAAATAAATACTATGGGGAACCAAATTACCCACCACATGTGTCCTCAGAAGGAAAGAGCCATTGAAGGAAAAACCTCATTTATTTCCAGAGCTGCAAGTATATTTCAAATAGAGGAAGTTGTTCTAGATTTTTGCTTTGGGCCACTATTCCTTAGTACTATGATTAGAGATATATAATGCATCATGCTTTTCCTGTGCACATATCTAATTGTGAGGAACACTAAGAAAGTTTTTTAAAAAATATGAGTCAGGGCCGGCTCGATAGCTCAGTGGATAGGGTGCCGGCATACCACATGGGAGGCCCTGGGTTCGATTCCTGGGGACCTCTCCTAGCGGGCAGACTGCCTTGAGAATGGCAGGCTGCCATGGGTGGGCCAGAGCCGCCGTAGGCAGGGCAAGAAGCTGCCACGGACAGGGCAAGAGCCGCCACAGGCAGGGCAGGTCGCCCGTGGATGGAGCGCAGCCAGCCACCCGTGAACTGAAGCAAGCGCCGGCCGTGAACGGACGCAGAGACCGCCCACAATCGGGGAAAGCCGCGCCTGCACAGTGACCACTCTCGGCGCATCGCCGCAGCGGGGGGAAGGGGAGATATGTAATAAAATAAATAAATCTTTAAAAAAAATAATAAAAAAATAAAAAATAAAAAATATGAATCATTTGTCTTAAGTTTTATGTGGCATGTCCTTTTATAACTTTTAATTATTTTCATTTAATTTATGGTTTTCTTTATGTTTCTAAGTATCAAGAAATTTGCACTCTATGTGCTTATTATAGATTAAAAGGCTATGTTTTAATTAATTTGTGGTCATTTTTAGCCCACAAGATTTTATTAAATCTAGTCATATAAGATCCTTTTCTTTTATGGCTTTTGGCTTTGGAGTCTTGCTTGGTATGTTTGTCTCTCCTTCACTATATTTTGGGTTATTTTATCTGAAACCAAGATTTAATTAATATCCTAATTCTTTCAAATACCCAACCATTACCTAAAATCCACCAGGAATATTTTTTTCTAGAGAAGCAATGGAAACCCAAGTGCTTCTTAGGTAGGTTCTTTTCCAAAGGATTTATATCTATTTACTTAATAGTCTAATTTTAATTCATTCTTCCAACACAATCCAGAGATATTAAAGGACTAATTATAAATAAATAACAATTATTTATTTGTGTAATTTTGTAATAGTGAATTATTGAGTTAGTTACTGCTTCAATAGATTAGATTTGGTTTTCCAGGTATGCAATCAAAATCATGTAAGAAAAAAGTTTTGCCCTTCTTTCAGTTTTCAAATATTATATTTATTTCATATATTTCACTTTACTAACAAACACAGAATAATATTAAATAACAAATATAATTTTCTTATAACTGATTTTATTGGAAATATGTGTCATTTTCTCTTTTTAATCTCATTCATATTTTGATTATGGGTAAATACATTGCTAAATTATTATTTTAATTAGTGATGAAATATATTAATTCTCTATCATTAAAATTGATTTGATATTCAGTGAAACTGTTTTTCATGGTATACCAATTTTCAGAGGACATTGAATATTCCTTTTACATTGTATGCTTCCTTGGTATCTAGAAATATATTGTGTAGTTGCATAGTTTTCTTAGTATTTTGTAAGTAATATTTTAAGTTTATCTATGGATATATATATATATATGAAAACAAAAAAGAAAAATTGCAATTCATCCTGTAGACATACAATTTGTTAAAATTCATGCACACATTTATTTTGAGTAATCATTTCAGAAAAGTTCCAAATGAATACAAAATCCTGTCATTAGTCTCAGTTTCTCTACACCAAAGTATTGAAACAGACCACAACATGAATGAACATAGAAAACATGATCAGCTATAAAAGCCTGAAGTAGGCTAAGTGATAAAAGGTCACATAATGTTTTATCCCATTTGTAATAAATGTCCAGGATAGACAAATCCATGGAGACAGAAAGTAGATTAGTGTTTTCCAGGCCTAGGAGGATGGGGGAGTAGGCAGTGACTGCTAATGGGCATGGAGTTTCTTTGCAGGGAAATGGAAAATATTACAAAATTAGATAGTGATCATGGTTTCACAACTCTCAAAATGTACTAAAACCCACTGATTGCACACTTTCAAATGTTAAATTGTATGATATGTAAATATAGCTGTTATATTAAAACAAAAGCAAGTCACCACCATTTGCCATGTCTTGCACATAATTTCAGACTGGTTTGATGCAAAGATCAATATAATTTTTATAAAACAAATGAGATATATGTATATATAATGCGGTTATGTACAGTTATATATAATGCAGTTATTTGTTTTCAATACTAAAAATTTCCTTATTTTTAAGTATTTGTTTATTTAACCAGTCTTCTACTGGTCCTACTGAACATTTAAGTTAGTTCTATTATTTTCAATATATTTTCATAAATAATGCTTCAAGGAACATAATCATACATATAATGTTTGCAAAATCCTGAATTTACTTATAAGATACATAGGGTGGATTAAAAGATGAAAACCTATTGATGTATATTGAAACATTACCTCATCTAAAGACATTTACATTCACCTACTTTGTTGTCTTATTCAATGTAATCTTTTCTCATATACGGTGTGTTTTATTTGTTTTAAATCTGATCACATGGAAGCATCTTTATAGGATTTTAATTTTCTTATTATGTAAAATTGAATTTAGTTTATTTAAACCTTTCTTTTGATTATTAACTGTTACATATCAACACCTCACATAAAAATTAAAAAAAATACTAGCACATTTAAACTTCCAGTTTTTCATCACTCTATCATAAACTCAACTAATAAAGTTTTATCCAAACCCATTTTACTTTCACTATAATTATTATAATGGTAGTTAATATACTCAAGAATTAATATTTGATTGAAAAATAATGCAAACTTTATATGTACTCCAGTGTCTTTCAGAATTGAAT
>PVKH010041385.1:0-10950 GCA_004027955.1 Chaetophractus vellerosus
TTCTAGCAATATGTAATACGGGGGCCTTTTCAGGACTTGGGAATTGTCCTGAATGACACTGGAAAAGATATAGGCCATTTTATATCATCACATAACATGCATAACTGTGTGGGAGTAAGTGTAGACTACAATGTGAACTACAGTCCATGCTTAATGGCAAAGCCCCAGGATGCGTTTATCAATTGCAATGAATGTGCCACACTAACGAAGGATGTTTATGTGGGAGGGTGAGGGAGGTGTGGGGAGTGGGGCATATGGGAATCCCTATATTTTTTGTGTAACATTTATGTAATCTAATTATCTTTTTAAAAATAAATAAATATATAGGGAACCAGCTGTGGCTCAATTGGTAGGGCTCTGGTTTACCACATAGGAGGCCCTGGGTTCAGTTCCTGCTGCCTCCTGGAGAAGGCAAACCGCCCCGCGGTGAGCTGACTCAGAGGGATGGCGCAGCAGAGGAAGACAAGCAGACACAGAAAAATGCAAAGCAAATGAACACAGCAAGCACAAGCAGCAAGGGGGGGATATATAAATAAATAAAACTAAATCTTTAAAAAATATATATATATATATTTTTTTTTTTTTAAGTGACTCTACTAAAGTAGCACATGGTCATTTTGGAAAATATGTAAGATGTTAAAGAGCAACAGGAAACTACAAAAAATATATATACTGGGGAAATCATTAAAAGAAAACAGCCAGGGTACATTCTACAGAAATTAACAGAGAGGAATTAAATCTGTTTGAAATGTTTTGACTTTCTTATTAAAAAGCATTAAAAATCCCAGTGGAAAGGTATCAAATTACCTAAGACAGACATCACAAATCAAATAATAACTCTTTCTCTGTGAAACACAGTGGTTTTCTATGTAAAATCTACATTTAAATATAATGCCTAAGAAAATATGCTAATTTCTGCCATGGGAAAATTAATAAGGATATAGATATATATATAGATATAGATAAATGATAAATGATAAATGATTCTTACTAAGTTATTGTCATCCTGGAAAGCATAGTGCAAAGTTGTAATCCATTTATTGTCTCCATTCACTAATACATCCCTTTCTTCTCGAAAACATGCTGTCTGAAAAGAAAAAAGAGAATTTAGATGGAGAACACATTATATAAAACTAGGAAATATAATGTGCAAGGACAATTGTTTAATATGTTTATTTCACTATTTCTGTTCTGGAAACGGAATACACCCAATGTTATATGACTTTTCAACAACTAAATCTAGTTTTAAAGCACCTGTAGAAACTAGACAAATAAAACGCTTTAAAAATATTTCATATTTTAAAATGTCATAGTTCAAACATCACAAAAATACGCAAAAGAATTTTTAAAAAGATTTATTTATTTATTTATTTATTTATTTCCCCTCCCCCCTACACAAAATAATTTAACAACCATGGAAAAACTCGCTAGGCCCGATAAAATAAATGTTAACATTTGCCATATTTATTTCAGATCCTTTTCAAGATTTTTAATAAGATAGAACTTGCAGCCTTCCTACTTACCTCATTCTCCTCGCTTCCTTCCAGAAATAATCAATAATCTAGAGTTAGTGTGTAACCTTCCCATATATATGGGCCCATAAACAATAACACTGTTTTCTGTTTTAAAAATTTAAAACACAGCTAGATATACATTCCTTTCAAACGTGCATGGATCCTTCTCCAGGACAAATCACAGGTTAGGTCACAAGCCAGTTCTCAATAAATTTAAAAAGATTGAACTTACACAAAACACTTTCTTGTGATCATAATGGAATGAAGCTGGAAATCAATAATGGATGGAAAAAGGGAAAATTCATAAATATATGGAGATTAAACAACATACTCTTAAATAATCATTGAGTCAAAGAAGAAATTGCAAAAGAATTCAGCAAATATCTTAAAACAAATTAAAATGAGAATACAACATATGAAAACCTATGGGATACTGCAAAAGCAGTATTGAGAGGGAAATTTAAAGCCCTCAATGCTTAACATTAAAAAAGAAGAAAGAAGGGAGCAGATGTGGCTCAAGCAACTGGGTGTTCACCTCTCATGTGGGAGGTCCCAGGTTTGGTTCCCGGTGCCTCCTAAAGAAGATGAGCAGACGCCATAACCAGCAAGATGCCATGTTCATGGACTTGAAGACTAAATATCATTAAAATGTAAATTCTACCCAAACTGATTTACAGATTCAATGCAATCCCAATAAAAGTACCAACAGCCTTTTTTTCCCCAGAAATTGAAAAGCCATTTATCAAAATTACTTGGAAGGGTAAGGGGCCCTGAATAGCCAAAAATGTCTTTAAAAATAAGAATGAAGTAGGAAGTGCTCACTCCCTGACTTTAAAGCAAATTACTGGCATAAAGACAGACACACTGACCAATGGAGCTGAATCAAGAACTCAGAAATATACCCTCATATCTATGGTCAAGTGATTTTTGACAAGTCTGTCAAGACCTCCCAATTGGGTTAGAACAGTCTATTCAACAAATGGTGCTGGGAGAACTAGATAGCTATATCCAAAAGAAAGAGGAACCCTACCTCATACCTTATGCAAAAATTAATTCAAAATGGATCAAGGGCCTAAATATAAAAGTGACAACCATGAAACTCATAGAAGAAAACATCTTCAAGATCTTGTGGTAGGTGGTAGTTTCTTGAACGTTACACACAAAGCACGAGGAACAAAAGAAAAAAATAAACAAATGGGACCTCCTCAAAATTAAACACTTTTACATCTCAAAGGACTTTGTCAAAAGGGTAAAAAGGCAGCCGGCTGTAGCCCAATTGGTAGGGCTCCAGCTTACCACATAGGAGGCCCCAGGTTCGGTTCCCTGGGCCTCCTCGAGTGGGCAGACCGCCTTGAGAAGGCAAGCCACTGCGGGCAGGGCAAAGCCACCATGAGCAGGGCAAGCCGCCGCGAGCAGGTCAAGCCGCCACGCGGTGAGCTGACTTGGCAGGTCGCCGCAGCAGGGGGGAGACAAGCAGAAACAGAAGAACGCAAAAATGAACACAGCAAGAACAAGCAGAAAGGGGGGGGATATGTAACAAATTTTTAAAAATAAATCTTTTTAAAAAAAGGGTGAAAAGGCAGCTGACTCAATGGAAGAAAATATTTGGAACTCACATATCTAATAAGGGTTTAATATCCTGATATATAGAGATACCATAATTCAACAAAAAGACATACCACCAGATTAAAACATGGGCAAATTACTTGAACGGACAATTGTCCAAAGAAGAAATATAAATGGCAAAAAAAAAAAAAACCATGAAAAAAATGTCCAACATTACTAGTGATTAGGAAAATGCAAATCAAAACTACAATAAGTTATCATTTCTCACCTATTAGACTGGCCACTATTTAAAAATTCGGAAAACTGTAAATGTTGGAGAAGACGTGGAAAAATAGGAGTGCTTATTCATTCCTGGTGGGAATATAGAATGGTACAGCCACTGTGGAGGACTGTTTGGCAGTTCCTAAGGAAGCTGAATGTAGACTTGCCACAAGACCCAGCAATTCCACTACTAGATATATACTCAGAAGAACCGAGAGCAGAGACACAAACAGATATCTGCACATCAATGTTCATAGTGGTGTTATTCACAATTGCTAAAAAATGGAAACAACCCAGGAGATGAATCGTGTATATGCTCAATGGAATATTATGCAGTGGTAAGAAGAAATAAAGTCGTGAATGATATAACAAGATGTATGAACCTGGAAGACATTATGTTGAGTGAAGCAAGCCAGACACAATAGGACAAGCACTGTATGGTTGTGTTATTATAAACTACATATATTGTGCAAACTCAGAGTAAATAATTAGAATATATCAACAGAAAATAGAATGAGGGTAGTGAATGGAAAGCTGAAGGTTAATCTGTGCAGAATTGGTTAGAAGGTTGTTTGTAAATCTTTGGAAATGAATAGAAATGGTGAAAGCACATAATAGTGTTTGTAACTAGCAGAGCTATTATATAGGTATGAAAGTGGTTGAAAGGGAAAGTCTAAGGACATGTCTATTACTAGAAGGCAAGCTCAAAATGTAACATGGGACTCAATAACAGTGAAACATCATGTGAAATACGAATATGGATAATATTGCATATATAAGACTTTTTTTTTTTTTTTTACAAAATACCAATATAAATAAACTAGAGAGAGAGATGGAAACAGAATAGCAGCTATGTACGGCAGGGGAAGCATAGAGAGATTGATATGTGCTGAGGTTTTTTTGTATGTCTGCTTTTTGTTTATTATTATTATTATTATTGGAATAATGAAAATGCTCTAATAATGATTGAAGAGATGAATGCACAACTATGTGATTATACCAAATACCATTCATTGTACACTTTGGATGGATTTATGCTTTATTTAACATGTATCAATAAAATGTATTTGTTATTAAAGGAAAACTGTGGTACCTGACACAGTGCTTTGATCTTACTGTACCCTCTGTACTGACCTGAAGGAGAACCCAAATGTCCTTTCTCTTTTTGAGTTTGCATCATAGCCTTGATGTGGTCTTTCTTGTTTTATTTCCTTGTTCCTAATGTAGAAGTGTCTAACTTACTTCGGTTGTATTGTGTAGCATTGGGGTAAGACTTTAACTGGGTATTCTTGAATTGCTTTTACAATAAACCAATCTTATAATCTTTTAAAAATATATTGATTTGTTAAAAAATTGTGGGACATACGGAAAAATAGACTCATTCAAAAAATATGCAACTGACTTTTCTCTAAACCTATACTTTTTCTAATAAAAAGTGTGCAACCTTGTAACAGAACATTAAAAAGAAGAGTAATAAAAATCTTAATAAAAATACCAGCACTGTTAGAAAGATATGTTAATCTATGGCAAAGAAACACATGAAAAAATGTTCCACATCACTAGTGATTAGCGAAATGCAAATCAAAACTACAATGAGACATTATTTCACACCTATTAGACTGGCCGCTATTAAAAAGTCAGAAAACTGAATGTTGGAGAGAATGTGGAGTGTAAGGAACACTTACTGACTGTTGGTGGGAACGCAGAATGGTGCAGCCACTGTGGAGGACTGTTTGGCAGTTCCTAAAGAAGTTGAATATAGACTTGCCACGTGACCCTGTAAAACCACTACTGGGTATATACCTAGAAGAACTGAGAGCAGTGACACGAACAGACATCTGCACACCCATGTTCACAGTGGCGTTATTCATGACTGCCAGGAGTCGGAAACAATCCAGGTGTCCATCAACTGATGAATGGATAAACAAAATGTGGTGTATACACATGATGGAATATTATGCAGCTATGAGAAGAAATGAAGTTGTAAAGCATATGACAACATGGATGAACCTGGAGGACATTATGTTGAGTGAAGCAAGCCAGACACAAAAGGACAAATACTGTATGATTGCCCTATAATGAACTAAATATATTATGTGAAATATGAATATGGGTAGAATTGCATATATAAGGCCATTTTTCTTTGAAGCTGAACAAATATAAGTTAATACTATAAAATGTTAATATCAGACCAAAAAAAACCACTATACTAACTGAAAGACACCACAGAAGAGTACTACATATTGTATGATTCCATTTATATGAAATGTAACTATAAATCAATTTGTAAAGATGAATGAGACCAGTGGTTATGTAGGCCTGAGGAAGGAATGCTAAGGGGAGTGGAGTCTTTCTTTTTGGAGTAATGAAATGGTTCTAAAATTTTTGGGATGATGAATGTACAACATTGTGATCATACTAAAAGCCACTGATTATACACTTTGGACCAAGCAGCCAGAAACAGCAGCTATGTATAGTGGGGGAGCGTACAGAGATTGAGAGGTGAGGGATCTTGTTTGTCTGTCCCTGTTTTCTGTTTATTACTGAAATAATGAAAATGCTCTAATAATGATTGAAGTGATGAATGCACAACTATGTGATTATACCAGATACCACTGGTTGGTTCTATACAATACTATTTCCTTTTAAATTCTCCCTTGTTTCATCATAAATTTTGCCAGCACTTCCAGTCAGTAATGAAAACTAATCCAGTTGTTTTGCTTTTATACAATTCTTCCACAACATATCCAAACTTCATAGAAAATAGGTATCAATTTTAACTCAATAAAGAAAATTCTAACTCTTAAAACACTAAGTAACAGGACTTGTTGCTCCAGCTGCTGGGAATGTTGCCAACCCCCTCAGCGTTTGTCTCGGCTGCAGAAACCCTCCGTGTACAAGGCCGTGCCCTTCCAGAGGCAGCCCACACCCTGTGGACGGCTGAGGCCGGCGTAAGAAGTCATTCTGGAGCAACGGGAACAGCTATGAAGGGCCATTTCTGCTCCAGAATTCCTTGTAGGATCAACTGAGGAAGCTTAACTTCCCCTTGACAAGTCCTATTTCCCTCCCCTCCCTTCCACAGGTGTTGATCTCAAAAAGAACTCCCAATGTATACCCGGTATACAAAACTCAATGTCAGACTTTACTACCTGGAAAACCCAACTAGTGTTAGTAAGGCAATGCAGTCTTAGGGAAATTCAAAAGTACCGTTTCAAGTTATTTATTTACTGCAATGGGCACAAGCACATATGCCAGAGGGTGACATAAAAGTTTCCAGATACTTTTTTAAACAGGGTATTATTACATAGTAATTACATTCAGGAAGGACAGGGGGATTGGACTTGGGAAGGGGATGGTCAAAAAGTATTTTAGGGAGCAGATGTAGCTCAGTGGTTGAGCACCTGCTTCCCATGTACAAGGTCCTGGGTTCAATCCCTGTTACCTCCTAAAAGAAAAAAAAAACTTTTAAAAAAGTATTTTAACTTTACTTGTAATGTACTATTATTTGTTTTATGAAGAACATATTTGTATTTCACTTGTGTAGTTTTGTTGAATAGATGCAAAGGAAAAAAAGACTGGTATTAATTCTGGGTGACAGAATACAAGTGGTTATTAGTTTCTTCTTTGTGTTCTGTGATTTGTTTGCTATTCTTTAGGTTGCTATAAGTACTTATTAGGTTAAAAAAAAAAAAAGATTTCTAAGGGCTAAATTCTCATGATCCTCTTTTGGATCTTAACCAACCCCTAGAACTATTATCCAGCCTGTTGACTAGAAAAGCCCTCCGACATGTTAAAATATTGAATACTTCCACATAAGTAATTTCTGCCTCTCCCATCCAACCCCTCACTATCATCTACCACATCAGGTGGCCTCCAGAAGCCCACCCCAAATCCATGCGTAACCTCAGCTGTGACTAAGCCATACCAGCTGTTACATTTTTAACATCACTCCACTCAACCCTTCCCTGAAATTTAGCACCAATGAAAAATGCTGATGATTGTTACAGTAACAGATTTTACAACATCTTCATAATATTTTTTAAATGTAAATTAACTGCATAATCAGCAATAAACAGAATTCTGAAAGGGCAAATCCAAAACCCCTGCTGAATTTTGCTTGGAGCAGAAAACAGATATATAAGCTATATGCCAAATTGAAAAGCATCTACTAAAAAATGTCCTTCTATAAAAGAAGAGGATTATCACACATCCTTTTATCATAGTTATAAGCCCTATATACAAGGGTTTGCATTTAGTTTTCAGCTAATATTAAATTAACATCACAAATTATAACTTTTATCATAATTATATCACAATTGTAAATTACTGAATTTGTCTCTTATGCCTTAAAAATGCCATCATAGATAAAAGGTTACTTACTAAATGATATCTAAGGATGTGTTGGCTCTAAATAATTTTATAGTTCTCTAAAAATATTTCTAAAAATATTATTTAAATATTCAGATATATAAAACACTTACCTCAGCTCTTTTTAGCATTTCCCATTTATTCAATATTTTCATGGCGAAAACTTTGTCAGCATTTTTTAATTTTACTACAGCAACCTAGAAAAGATTTTTAAAAAATAACTTTTAAAATATGACAAACTTTTTTTCAGTCATCCATTTTCCTTTTTCCTCTCTGTAAAAAAGTACCAATTATCAACAATTATAAAACAATTCAAATTCTAAGATCTTAAATTAAATAATGTTTTCAGATAAAAAAGTTACATTGGTAAACATGTGCCAAATATATAACTGTTTATGAACACTGTATCAACTGGCAATTTATATTAAATCCTCCTTTCCAAGTTTTTTGTACAGGAATTTAAACTCAGCATCTACTATTACAAGAAATAGACAAAATGTGCAACATGAAAGAACTAGAGCTGACTGCGTAATGCATGCCAAATTCCAACATGATGCTACAGGGAATGTAAGCTGCCAAGACAAATGTGTTCCGCAGGGATCAGATGATATGAAATAAACTGAAAACGATCCCATTTTTCACACCACTTACTCTTACACACTCTATCACGCCCCTGCACCCCGTCCCCCATCAGACCTAGAGAATAATTAAGACTAACAGTTCTACAAACCATGGATCTTATGTATCCCTTTCCAACAAAAATGGCACACATATTTCTATAATTTGTATTTTAGTTATAGATCAAAAAACTGTCGAATACAAATAATAACCCCTCATTCTTACCATCAATAAATAGATTAGATTTGTTTCTAAAGGCCCTGTCAGCTCATAGATCATGCTATAAGGCTGAACTTGGAAGAGGAAAGGAGTGGTTCCAGGAGGATGTTTCCACTTACTGGGGGCAGGGAAAGGGAAGATGAATAACCCTTAATATGCAGAGAGAGAAAACAAAGTATATACAGCAGATCTGCAAACAGCTCCAAGGGGTATTTCCAAGGGTAGGAACAAGTTTAAACTCAAGTGCCCAAATTACAAAAGAAAAACAAATCTTAATAGCAAATGTGCATATCAAGGGCATTTAATGAATTTATATTTTGATCAGAATGCAATAAAAATATGATTAAAACCAGTGCATAATACTATATAATTTAGGACACTTCTTGGTAATTGTGGAAAATGGTTATAATGCCTGTGATTAGTTTTTCATCAATTAAAAGCTAAAATGGTGGGAAGGAATAGGAAATACCCTAACTTAAAATGTACTCACTTTAGTTTTTAGTCATACTTGATATATCATGAGGGTGGTATCCAGCATTAATGGAATGCTCAAACAGCTAGCTAGCATACTGGGGGTTGGGGGTCCTAGCATGGATTCTGCAGGGAGGCCACTGGGGTTTGAACCCAGTTCTGTCATCAGTTGTACAGCTCTGATAAAGTAATTTAACCTTTCAGTACTTCAGTGTTCTCATCAATGTAATGGGGCTAGTAATGACACTTACCTTATATAGCTGTGGTAAAGATTAAAATAATTAATACCAGTATGAAATCTTACAAGAGAGTCTGGCACTGTTGTAAGTCTTCAATAAGCCTAAGCTATCATTATGTGTCAGGTACTGCCCTATGCACATGCCACTAATATATGGTAGGCCTTACACCTTCCAATCTCTTCGATTTCTTTAACTACAAAAACACAAAACTTTCGTCTCTTCAACTTCTTCCTATAATTAAATACACATGGCACTTAAATGTACATAAATATAGAGATTCTCTCAATTGAAAATATCTATAGACAAATGAAAACTAAGCCACAATATTCACCAGTGTGATTTCAATAGTAAAATATTGAGAATAACTTAAACATTCTAAAAAGTAAAAGTGGTTAAATATATCACAGAACAGAAAATTATCCATCAGCTTGAAAAAAATTGTCCAAGAAGTCTATAATAGGGAAACATTTGCAATGCAATGTTAAATGAGATGAAGTTTGTGCATTATGACCACTTTTCTATGAGTGCACATAAAATACACAGGTACATATACAGATATGTACGTGTATGTGTGTATGTATATGCCACGCATATATTTATAAGGAGAACAGGTATTTCCAGGTGGTAGGGTTTCTATTTGCTTTTCTACCTTTTCTTTATGGAGTACATAAGATTTGAAGCATGAAATGGTCTAGTGGGGGTTGTGACACCTCACTCTAGCTGTTAAAAAAACACTAATTATCGAAGAACTGTAGTATGATTGATAAGGGCCTGTGAGAGGCCCATTCTACACCTCTGTGTGATAATCAGGAATGCCATGCTGCTGGATGGCTGAAAAACATTCTCAAAGCTATCTTATAACAATTTCATGAGCTACGTAAAAACTTTTCTAGAAGGAGCTGGTGTATGGTGAAATAAAAGCCAGTTCAGGAAATATACTTGAATATAACCAATTTGTTATAAAAAAAGAGAGAAAAGAATATGAAACTGATGAAGTAATAAGATAAAGCTGATCATTCTTTTCTCCTCTAAAATTACAAATCATTTTCATGTTCATTTTAGAGGGGGAAAAAATATGAAAAAGGATTCTCCTAGAACTCTAACTTTAGGTCTTACATTTTCAAGAACCATAGCAAACTGACATAAAAGAGGATACAGAATTTAAAAGCTGTCCTTTCTTGTTTAATTTGATCAAGATGAAAAGTACATGGTGTATGTAATGGAAGATTATAAATGTAATACAGAACATAGATACATATTTTGAAACACTCAAAACTGAGAAGTCTTTAAAAATTTCATATTAAAAGGACTAGGATGTTTAAAAATTGCAAACACTAAGAAGCAATCAGCATGGAACAACTGTACACAAGTGAGTTCTTAAACACAATTTACATATCATTTGTAGCTACCTACCCATAAGTTAAGAATGATCACATTGTATTAGGAGAATTTCAATATCCAATGAACAGGTGCCATGCAGTGCTGCAAATCCAGTCTATACTCAGTATATCCAAAGTTCACCACGCTTCCTCTGTTCCATGCATCCCAATCCACATCTTATTCTGCCAGATGGTCCCTCCTGAGATCTCGGCTTCTACCCTAACTCCCTCCCACAATCTATTTTCAACCAGCCACAGTGATCCTGCTAGAATGTAGCTCAGAGATCATGTTACTCCTCTATCCAAAACTTTCAA
>PVKH010041386.1:0-10950 GCA_004027955.1 Chaetophractus vellerosus
TCTTCTTGCTTGATGACCTGGGTCTCACAGAATTGGTTCTGCCTGATATTATTGTTTATGGCACGTGGGCCATAGACACCCTGTCCCTTGTCCACGTCTGACTCTGTTTTGTTTTTCTTCCCCTTCTAATTATTAAGTTCCTTGAGGACAGTGTTCCCTGCATGTGGATCTCGGGTGAGATTTCTTACCTACATATGCATTTGCTCAGAAAAAAAAAAAAAAGATCTGATTTGATATTAATGCCAAGGTAGCGGTCTTTTCTTTTTCCTTTTAAAGTTAACTCCTTCCTTCCGCAACCCTCATCACTTTACACTATAGATCTCCCTGTTATTACTAAAATATTCCCCACTTAGCCAAAAAACATTATGTTTTGCTTTCCGTTTTCTGTCCTGAACCCCTTTGGAGAATATCATCTTTGCCTTACCACAACAGCAGTGTAGCTACAAAGAGTCGTGAGAATGGGACTCTTGCTGCTCAGTTTTTCAATGAGAAGGAGTGAGAGTCAAGGAATGTGAGGGGTGTTAGAGCAGGTGGGCTGCTGAATGTCCAGGGAAAAGAATCAGGGAGGCTGTTCTTGCCCCCAGTAACCTTGAGATCAGTGCTACATAGGTCAAACCATATCTTAGATTTGCAGTTTGCTTTTATTCATTCTTTTGTTCATTTAATAGTTTTCTAGACTATCCTATTTTTAAAAATTCAAACTCAATTTGATTAAAACAAGGAAGGGAGGAGATGAAAATATTGAATTTATTTTTTCTAGAGGGCTTAGTAAAGGTGGGTTGTGGGGGAGACGGAGGTCAGCAGAAGGCTTGTAAAAGTTATGGGTTTCTAGAAGATGTTCTTCTGCCTGAGATAGTTAAGGTAAAATGGTGTACGAAGGGCTGGGGAAAAATGGAAAACAGTTGAAAAGGGGAGTCAATAGCACAAAACAAGCTTTCTTCCCCTTATATTAGCATAGTTGGTTGCTTCTCCAGAATGCGTTCCATCCACCCCACCTTATAGAGTCACTGTGCTACGGTTGCATGCCTGAGTGACCTCAGCTACAGGCCTGGGCCCTGAGTCAGTGGGTCTCAGGGCATGGACCATGAACAGCAGCATATGTGAGCTTGTTAGATTTACAGAGTTTTAGGTCCCACCCTAACCCTGAAGCCTAGAGTTTACCTTTGGTGGTTGAGAAAGGAGGGACTCTCTCTTTCTCTGGATGGTATGATGTGTGAAAGCCCAAAGGTGTTGCAGCATTTTGCATCACAGGTAAAGCTGGCCCAGGAATAAAGCTCACATTTAAAAGAAAACAGAAGAGATTGATGGGATACCAAGGTCAGAGACCAGATTAAACTACACCTGAACCTTGACCTACCTCTGGACATTTCAATAAATGAACCCAACGAGTTTCATTTTTCATTTAAAACAAATTGAATTGGAATTTGTAGTTGCTTGAAAATTGTGGTATTACTGTGATCTCTGATGACTTCCTTTCGTTTTCCATATCCTTCTTATACTTTACTTCTATTTTCTTAATTCTCCTCTTATTCCCTATGCCCCAAATTTATAAATCCCTCAAAGTTTGTTTCTTGGGTCTATGTTTTTCCCTCTAAATATATGTATTAGGTTCTTAGTGCTGCTGTAACAAATTATCACAAGCTTAATGCCTTAAAACAATTGAAATTTATTACAGTGCTTGAGACCAAAAGTTTAATGGGATAAATTAAAATATAAGGATGAATGGCTTTCAAAAATACATCTTAACCTCAACTCTAAAGGGTTTTCCAAATATATATTTTTTGCATGAGTATGTGTACATCCTGTGTGTTTGTGTGTTTTTGCTGATATATAAAAATGTTAAAATATTTTGACCTTGTTTCCAGTATCCATGTTAAATCAACTTATTAAGTTTATTTTCTTTGTTCATTCCTTTGGATTATCTATGCACATTTTCATGAGATCCCTGAATAGGAAAATTCCATTTGTTTCTTTCCACTTCTTAGACTTTTTATTGCTTTTCTGGCCTAATTGCACTGGCTGTGACCTTCAGTACAATTATGAATGGAATTATTGCTAGCTAGCATTCTTATCATGTTACTGATTTTAGAGAGGACTGTTTCAGGAGTCCACATTAATTATGATATTTGCTATGGCTGTTTGGTGATAGCCTTTAACACCCTTCATCAAATTTGGGAAATTTTCTTTCAAGTTTTCAGATTTGCTAAAAGTTTTTTTTTTTAATGGTTGTCTAATAAATTTTATCATGAGCTTATTCTGCATTTCTTGACATGATAAAATTTTTTCTTTCTTTTATTACATTAAAATGGTGAATCATATTTTGATTTTCAAATGGTAAAACAAAATTGAATTTCTGCATTTATCTGCCTAGTTCATAATGCAAGTATGTCGATTCAGTTTGCTATTATATTGTTTAGGGGCTTGCATCTTTGTCCTTTAATTCTTTAACATTCTTGTCAGGTGTTGGTATTAAGGTTTTTTTGCCTCATAAAATGAGTTAAGTAATGTTTCCTCTATTTCTGTTCTCAGGGAAGGCTTGTGTTACTTTCTTCCTTACATGTTTGGTAGAATTCACTCATGAAGCATTAGGTGTTGGGGAATTTCTTTTGAGAAATTTTAAAATTTCACATCCAAATTTTCAAGTAAATGTAACTCTATTCAGATTGCCACCATTACTGTACATTTAAAATAACTCTTTTTGTTCCTGCCAGCTATTGTTTCATAATTTAGAGACTATGTTATTAGATGCATAAATACTTAGAAATGTTACATCTTTCTGTTGATGTATTTCCTCCTTAATCTCCAATAATGCTTCCTTGTCTGTAAAGCTACTTTTGTCTGAAATTATTATAGCAATTACAGCTTCCTTTTGATTAGTGTTTATAAAGTTTATCTTTTTGCATATTTTTATTTTCAAGCCTTCTGTTTACTTATGTTTATAGTATCTCACTTGTGACCATAATATAGTTAAGCTGTTTTCTATCTGGTGTGACAACTTTGTCTTTTAATTATTGAGACTATTTATCTTTTATATAGTTACTGGTATATTTGGGTTTAAATATTCCTTCTTACTGTTGATTCTTTCTTTTCCTGTCCCTTTTATGTTCTTCTCCTCTAATGCTTTCTGCCTGCAGAACTATTTTAAATTATTAAATATTTTTATTAATATTAATTTATTAAAAATTAAATATTTTTAATTATACAAGTTTCCCATTTATTTCGTGTTTTCATGGTCTTTTAATATTCATTTATTGGTAATTCTGGAAATGTGTATATGCATTCTAACTTCTTTAACTTCTACTATAAAGTAATATTTTACATCTCTCTGCTAATGCAAGGATCTAGAACATCTGAATTTCATCTATCTCCCTCCTAATTTATGTGCTATGTTTGTAATATATTTTAATTTTTATTATTTAATACAGTTAATATTTATTTTAATTTATTTATCCTTGCCATTGCTCAGCTTGGCAGTTAGGGTTGGGCATTAGCAATCGTAGCTGACCTTAACCAAATCAGTTATAACGATTATTCAAGTCTGGGTTTCAATCTCTATTCAATACTCTATTTCTAGTTCTGATTCACTTTTACTCCTAGGGTTTGGGCAATGTAAGTTTTTAGAGTTTTAACCCAAAGTACATGGTTACAAGGATTTCTCTTTCAGTACAGCCCCCAAATTGCCATTTTTGTCTCCTTAGCTTCAAGACTCTGTGGAAGGTTCTGCTACCACGTTTGGAATGGGCAGATGTCTGTAGGTGAAGAAAAAGTGGTTCAAAACGCTGGGCTCCAGCTTCTTTCCTTCCCTGGATCATGGCTCTCCATTTCTTCACTGTCTTGATAGCTCTCAGATGTCTTCAAATAGATGGTCGTTTTTAAAATCCATCTTACAAGTTCTCAGTACTTTGTTTCCCTTAAATATTTAAATCTACCATTGCTAGAAGTAAAATTCCAGTGTTTTCTTTGAAAAAGTCAGTTAAACTGGCTAGGATTATGACCTTGAACATCAAAGAGTTAGTAATCAGAGTGGCATGTGGAGCCTGATTGATCCATGACATGAGTACATTGGGGCACCGTTACAGGGGGGCATTACTGTCTCCTCAAGTTACGGATAGATGATGATGATGATTGTGGGGTGGTGGTGGTGTTGATGGTTCGAATGATCAACGCCACCTAAAAACTATTAGGTGTTTCTCGTGTGCTTTTTACACATTTCCTCATTTAATCCTCCCAATAATCCCATTAGGAAGTTAATATAATTGTTCTCATTTCACAGATGTAGAAGCGAAAACTCACAGAATGGTGCAATTTGTTCAAATTATATCCACATATAGCAGTTTGATCTAATAAACACCCTGCTTTCAATTTATATACTTTTAGTTACTTTTGGGAAAAAGAAAGACTTAGAGCATTTTTCATATAGTACTAGAACAGGGATAGAGATGATTTTAAAGCCTGAATGTGGAACTCAATTTAGGGAGTCAGTTTACAAGGAAGAGTTAGCAAAATGGATGGGCAGGGGCAGGAGTGGTTGCTGAGATAGTTGAGAGAAGAGATGACAGTGTGTTAAAAATTCCAGTCAGAGAATCAGATGTGGCTCAAGCAATTGAGTGCCCATCTGCTACATGGGAGGTCCCAGGTTTAGTTGCCGGTGCCTCTGAAAGAAAAAACAAACAACCAGCAAAACAATGACCAAACAATGAGCAAACAGACAAGGGAGCCAATTCAGGGGAGCCAATGTGGCTCAGTGGTTGAGTGCCAGCCTCCCGCACTCAAGGTCTCAGTTTCAATCCCTGGTCCCAGTACCTAAAATGTGGGGAAAAGGACAAATCTCTCTTTTAGAAGAATTCCAAATAATATATATAGATACTTTCCCCTCCAGGAAATGGAGCTTCATCCCTCTCTCCTGAGCATAGGCCAGACTTAATGTCTTACTTCCAATGAATGAAGTATGGAAAGGGAAAGATAGTAATGTTATAGTGGAGAAACCTGGCAGACACCACCTTTCCCAAGTGATCAAGATTGGCATTATCAGTGATAAGTCTCATGATGTCATGAGAAGGGCACTCCACCTCTGTTGTACTCTTCCTCAAACCACAACCCCTGTCCAATCCCAAGGAAAACACTGAATGTCAGTTATCCAGGGCTGCTATGTCAGATCGCACAAACTTGTTGGCTTAAACAACAGAAATTTATTGCCTCACAGTTTTGCACACTAGAAGCCCAAAGCAAGACAGCAGCAGGGCTTGTTTTCTCCTGGAGCCTGCGGTGTTCTGGTGGTGACTTGCTGGTAATTCTTGGCTTGCATCTCTGCCTCCAGCACATGGGGACCTGCCTCGTTCTCTGGCTTCTTACTTCTGGCTTCTACTTCTGTGTCCAATTTCTTCTGCTTGGAAGGATGTCAGCCTTACAGAATTAAGGCTCACCCTCATAGAGTTTGGCCACAACCTACCTAATAATAACATCTTCAAAGGTCTTATTTACAAATGGGTTCACACCCACAGGACTGGGGCTTAGAACTTGAACATGTCTTTTGTGGAGGACATGATTCAATCTCCAACATTGGACAAACCCAAACAGAGGGACATTCCACAAAATTCCTGAAAAGTACTCTTGAAAACTGTCAAGATCATGAAAAATGAGGAAAGACTGAGAAGTCATCACAGATAAGGGGACTCAGGGGAAATAACTAAATGCGATGTCTGTTCTGGATTGAATCCTTGAACAGAAAATGGATATTAGTTGAAACACTTGTGAAATACTATTAAAGTTTGTAATTTAAGGATAATAATATACCAATGTTAATTAGTTTTGACAAATGTATCAGATTACATAGGTGTTAATGACAAGGAAAAGTGAGTGAAGAATATAGAGGAACTCCTTGTACTATCTTTGCAGGTTTCTGTAAATCAAAAATTATTCCAAAATAAAAAGCTTATTTAAAAAAGCCTTAGTAAAATTTGTTACAGAAGATATTGGTGGTTTGGAATATTTGGGGGTCCTGTATACCATGCATGCTTGTTTTGTAAGTTTGCAGATTTTACTATACACTTATTGTTTATGTATATCCATGTGTGCGTGATATACTTCAATAAAATTTTTAAAATGAAAAAAAAAAACTCTCAGTGAAGTCTACAAAAAAGATTAGGAATTCCTACAGTATATCAGTTGATAAGAGGACCTACATAAATGTATTCCATATGAAATGGTGTTCGCTCTGAGGGCATGCCCTCTGTGATATAATCTAAGAACTACTTATGTGCAACTATACTTTCTTGAAGTGAGGAGCAGTGGAACAAACAATTTAAATTAGAAAGAGATGAAGAACATGTTGAATTAGTTGGAATAAAAAATATTAGTTTCATCTGTATATCTTTCTGTACACTGGAGAAACAATTGAATCCGTTTTTAGGATTAGATGAGATAAAAGTGCCTGGACAGACTATTTTGGAATGATGCCTCCATAACATGTTAAGCTGCCTTTTGTCTGTTATTTTATTTTTGAAATTTTATCCTTGAAATTTTAAATAAAGTTTTTTTTATATAAGAGCTTGACATTCAGCAGTAACACTAATATTCAAATACCTCATCACTGTGTGGGTTTATGAACCAATTTAGAAGAACCAACCAACTTGGTTGGAGATGATCAGAAAAGTGGCATTCTTGGTAACAAGAAACCAGCTTTTTGCAAAGGCCACTCCATTTCTGCTAGACTTCACTATTAGTGCAAGGAATAAAGGAATAATAATCTTTCACCATATAAAGTTCCATGGACTGGGCAGTGTGGGTGGACAAGGGTAGGGTACTGTGGTGATGTCTCCTGCTCTCTCAACTCCCCATGTACATGTGTTGGGGGTCCTGCTTGTGCTTTGCACCCACTACCTCCAGGGTTCAGGTGTGAGGGGGAGGACTGGCAGATTTATGAGCTAGACACATCTGAATCACAGAAAATCTTAGGGAGGTGGATAAGAACTCAAAGTTAATATTTTCAATTTAAACTTTAAGATTGCACTTTCCATACTTAAATTTAAATTTAAATTTAAATTAATTAAACACTGTACTGAGCAACACAGAATAGAACATTTTCATCATCACAGATGGTTCTATTGGACAGCCCTATAAGATACTGTTAGCATAACCCAAATCTCCTTTTGCTCTGTAACAAAAATGTAACCAAAATGAGGGGAAAAACGGGATTTAGCACATTGAGGGTCTCAGAACATACTATACTACTTGGGAGCATGCAGACCTAGTTCCTGTCAAAAACTATGACTATAAGGGAGCATGACAGTAGATGACTGACAGCATGGGATACAGAGCAGAGGAAGTTGCACACAGGTTTTTAAGAAATGGGAGCTAAATAGATTCATTAGTGAGTAAAAAATGCAATCACAAAGGGCTCCTTGAAATAATTATTTAAGACTTTGGGGGATCTGAAGGTAATGCAATAACAGGTGAGGGAAATCATGAGAGCAAAGATTCTACCAGAGGGACCTCTTTGTATCCCTTCACAGTGGTGATCTGGGACATCATTGGCTCCATAAGTTCACATAAAGGAAATTTTTATCTGAAAGGAAATCCCCTTAAATAGAGAATGAGAACTTGAGAGAAAATGTCACTGTGTGGGCAAAGTTAGAAGACAGAATGTCTTAGTTTTCCTCAACTGCTATCACAAATACCAGACAATGGTTTGGTTTAAACAGTGGGAATTTATTGTTTCACAGTCTCAGGGGCTAGAAGGCTGGCTTCCTCCTGGGGTCAGTGCTCTGGTGTGGGTTGCTGGCATCCTGAGGGGTCTTGGCTTGTAGTTCAGGGTCCATCACATGGTGAAGTCTTTTCCTTTCTCTTCTGGGTTCCTGCTGACTTCTTGCTTCAGGCTTCCTTTTTGTGCCTTCTCTTTATAAGGCCCCCAGTAAACTGGATTAAGACCCCTCGTTCAGTTGGGCCACACCTTAACTAAAAGTAAAGTCATCAAGAGATCCTATTTACAATGGGTTCATACCCGTAAGAATGCAGGTTAAGATTAATGGAGTACATAATTCAACCTACCAGACAGAACAATTCCTGAGCAGATGAATGACAAGGCCCAATTGTGTGATCCCATAGGATGGGCCGGGCACTTAGCCTCTCCAACTTTTTTCTTGCACCTAAGATCAATAAGTAACAGATTCAATTTGAAAGATGAGGTTTTATTAGATCAAACTTTGGTTGACTACTGGATGTTTGTAGATAGAATAGGAGTTGATAATCTTTTGTATTTTCTATTAACATTTTATTAAGTTTATATCTTCTATTTACATTTTATTAAACTGGCATTAAATTTATTCTAAAATCATTAAAGTTCTAAATAAGACTTCTTTTAAGGAAATAAAGGAATTTCACCAGATGATTCCAGTTTTCAATGGTTGCAGATTGAATATATCCTTAAATTTATACAAAGAAGCTTTAGAGTACATAAATGTTACATTAAAAAAATAAAGGATTCCCATATGCTCCACCCCTCCCCCTCCCACATTTTCCCACATTAACAACATCTTTCACTAGTGTGGTACATTTGTTATAATTGATGAATACATATTGAAGCATTGCTATTAACCGTGGACTATAGTGTACATGCTTGGATTTCCCCCCTCTACTCCACTACAAATCAAGTTAGCCATCTCCATCAAGGACACTTCTAGTTGTTAGGGCTTTCCCTTCTTTGGTAGAATGCTCTGAAAGTACTGGACATGCACGAGGTAGGAGCAATCCAGGTTCTAACCAGGATTAGTTGTTTTTGAAAATTTCGTGCAGCTTTACCATTGTTTGGGGGATAGAAGATTAGCCAAGCTCCTTATTCCATCACTCAGGATGTTCTCCTTACCAGAGGAATTCGAGGATCAGAGTTGCTGCAGCACCTCCTTGTCAGCATGGTCTTAGCTTGCCTTCTGAATATCCCCACTTATCTAAGGACTTAGTGTCATGTATAGAGCCAAAAATCTTCAACATAGGCCTAGTTGGATGGCTAAAAGGGCCTTGGTGGATTATTGGATGGTGTTGTAGCATAAATGAAATACTACAGGTTGAACTCATGTCTGCCTAACTGGATGGTGCGGGGAGGAAGACCCCACGTTACCCAGAGTTTACCTAAAAGGCTGTTACACTGGTAGTGTTGACTGACCAGCATAAAGGAACTTGACATCTCAAAGAATTGATAAAAGAATGAACTTCTTTCTGTTCACCTGTTACCGAGCTTGTCCGAGATTTGCAGATGCTACAGACTGTTATTGGTGGATTGCATCATCATCAGATGTAAGCCTGCCTCCTGAGCATGTTGCTTAGATGTGAATACAATACAACTTTTACTTGAGTATATTCTGGGATTCAATGCATGCTCATGTTCGAAAACATCTTTTGTCTATTTTTTCCAAGAAAAGATATGCTTAAAACAGAGAAGCATATTTTAATATTTGAAAACTTTTGCTTTATGAAATACACAAAATATTTTTAAAAAATCCCTCAGATGGGGTACACTCCCTCTAACTGTAGGATGTACTTTGTCCTTTTTTTTTCTTATACCGCATCCTTTTCTTCCATGTTAACTCTATTATTTTTAAAATTTTTAAATAGCAAACTGTACTTGCTTTATTTTTATTTTATTTTATTTTTTTTAAAAGATACTTAGATGACATAAATGTTATACAAAAAATATAGGGATTCTCATATGCCCCACCTCCCACACCTCCTACAGCCTCCCACATAAACACCATTAGTGTGGCACATTAATTGCAATTGATAAACACATCCTGGGGCTTTGCCATTAAGCATGGACCATAGTTCACACTGTAGACCCCATTCTGCATGTTATATATTGATATAAAATGGCCTACATCTGTCATTGCAATGTCACTCAGGGTAATTCCCAAGTCCTGAAAACGCCCCTGTATTACAACTGCTTTTCCCTCTCCCTGCCCCCAGAAGCTCCAGGGGCCACTGGCTCCACATCAATGTCGTAATTTCTTCCATTGCTTGAATCACAATATGTCTATAGTAGAATACCAGTAAGTCCACTCTAGTCCATAGCTCTTCCTCCCATCCTGAGGAGTGTGGGATGGTGATGTCTACTCCACCTCCAATTGAGAGGGGGCTTAGATCCCATGGGGAAGATGGATGGGATTATCCTGCCTGCAGCTGCAGACTCTCTCCATTCTCTGGGATGGCCGTTGTCCATCATCATCTCCCTGCTAGTTGTCCTGGGTTAGTCCAATGAGCTGTAGAGTAGGAATTGCTGCTTCACCGAGGTTCCAGATCCAGCTGGCACATGGACAGCCCAAAGACTCAAGTCTCTGGACGTACACCCATAAACTCCAGCACCAAGTACAGGTTTGAATAGAAGGGACATATGAGCCATGTGCAGGGAAGACATAGTTGAGTCCAACTCTGTCACTCTCAGGAGCACAAACTCCAAAGTAGGGCCCACTGGCAAGGCACCACACTCTGGAGCTTTCTGCCCTGACATAGGACCTGGATGTCTCCAGAGTTCTCAGGAGGCCCACTATTTGGGGTGATATCCACTTTGGAATTCTATGAGATCCTACTGAGATGTGTACAAGCATTACCTCTGGGATGACCTCCCGACTCATTTTGAAGTCTCTTAGCCATATAAACTCATTTGTATTTACCTTTCCCCCTTTTATTCAAGGTCTTTTTCCAGTTGCATTGCCAGTTGGCACTTGGTAGCAATCCCTTGGTGCCAGGGAGGCTCATCCCTGGGAGTCATGTCCCATGCTGGGAGGAAGGTAATGTGTTCATATGCTGTTTGGCTTAGAGAGAAACCACATTTGAGCAACAAGGAGGCTCTCAGGAGGCAACCCTTAGGCACCCCATAACAATAGGCTAAGTTTCAATTTCAAGAGCAAAGACTCATAAGGCTAGTCATCAATATCAAGGGCCAATCAGTGGATCATCTTCCTT
>PVKH010041387.1:0-10948 GCA_004027955.1 Chaetophractus vellerosus
AGTAACAATTGCAAGTACAAAATCATATCAAAATCAGTTCAAAGAAATACAGTTGGTCTTCAGGCAAAATTCCTTCTAGCTGGAGAACTCTGAAACTTACAAAACAATTTAACTGCTTCCAAAACACAAAAGGAAAGACAAAATATACACATTAAATTAACATAAGGAGAAAATTGAGATGTTAAACATAAGGCATGGACACCCTGCAGTTCGAAATTAATACAACTTTTCATATGATAGGGGAAAAGGTTGGGGAAGAAAACAAGAAGTTAATTTTGTGTACATATACAGTCATACTCATAATGAAACAGGGAAGAAGGGTTCATGACCATTACAGTCCTCGTTTCTGTAACTGGTCATGTGAGAGACTCTTATAAAATCTTATATTTTTAACAGAGATCTCGTGTTGATTCTGTTTCCCGAGAGAACCCTGACTAGAACAGCCTCCTAAAGAAGATGAGCAGACAACAAGCAGACAGATGAGGGAGCCATTTTGGGAGGTGGCAAAGGGAATATTTAATTAATTAATTATTTAAAAATATTTTTAAAAAAGAATTCCTTTCAGTGACCCACTTTAAAAGATGTACAGATAATAAAGATTACTGGATATTTGAGTAAACATTGTATTTGGGAGAAAGAAAATAAATAAATTCTAAAAAGAAAATTGAATGAAACTGAGACAAAGTAGGCAGAAGAAAATTGATAAGAACAGAAACTCTAGAAAGAATGCTTCAAATAAGGGAGGAAGTTCTGGGGGATATAGGTCTCAAAGTACTGTTACAGAAACATATGCTGTATAAAGTGCAGAGAAGCACTTAGGAAGATAAGACTTGTATGGCTGTGGGAATCAAAGAACTCGGTGTAGAAAGTGCTCATGAATCAAGCATAAGACTGAGGCTTAAATTAGCTCAAAATAAGAACATATTTTAAGGCCATCATAAAAATACAAGAGTGATTCTTGAGTATGAAACTAGATAAACTACTTTGACCAATCCCTAACATACATCTGTACCTCTTTCTGATAGTCAAAACGTCTATCACATTTAACATGGGAGAAAGAACAATTACAATTAATTTCATATAATGTTTTTTAATGTGCAAAATGATGAAAAGAAGAAATGATATTCCTAAAGTTACAAGCATTAAAGCATAAAATAAAACCTTACAGCAGGCAAATGAATACATTCATTTATTATATTATAACAGTATGAAATAAAATAAGAATCAGAGAGCTTCATGAAAATTATATTTATCTGATATGAGATGGATACATCATGAGGACTTGAAAACATGATTCAAAGAACTTAGAAATTAACTTAAAGAAAGGAAATTTTAAAAAATTCAGTAAACCACACCAGACCAAGCACTGTTAAAGAACAAAAAATTACAAAGGACTGAGAGAGAAAAAACCTCAATTTGAAATAAGAAAGAATAATTTAAGAAGAACTTACAGACTTAAAAACTGCTAACCTATAATTGTCAAAATGTGAAAAACTTAACTCTTACAAATAAGAAATGAATACATAGAGAAAATTCATTCACTATTTCATGAATAGAAGAATCAGTAAGTTTATAACACTGATTCAAAGAACACCTAAGTAACAGGAGTTTATGGAATTTTGATAGAAAAGGAACAACAAAATAATCATTTCTCTACTTTTAATTTTTTATTGTGCCCCAAAAGAACTGAAAACAGGGATTCTGACAGCTTTTTGTACAACATTGTCCATCTTAGCATTAAAATCAACAGCCAAAAGGCAGAAGAAATCCAAGTGTCCAGTAACAGATGAATGGATTCACAAAATGTGGTTTATAAACACTATGGAATATTATTGACTCATAAAAACAAAGTGAAGAACTGGTACATGCTACAGGATGGATGACCCTTGAAGACATCATGTTGGGTGAAATAAGCCAGACATGAAAGGATAAATATTGTATGATTTCTCTTATGTTAAATACTTAGAATAAGCAAATTCATAGAGAAAGAAAGCAGAATAGTGGTTACCAGAGGTGAGGGCAGATTGCAATGAAGAGTTATTGCTAAATGATTAAGCGTTCCAGTTTGGAGTGATTAAAATAGTCTGGAAATAGGTAATGTTGAAAGTGTTACAGTATTGTCAATGTACTTAATGTCAAAGAATTGTCCAATTAAAATGGTTAGAATGGTTTTTAAGTTTCATATATTTCACCACAACTAAAAATAAATATAGATTTTTAAAAGAGTGGATTTGATGTGGCCAAAAATTATTGAGGATCATAAGCTCATAGTCAAGTCCAGATATTGTTGATGTAAAGCTTATTGAATTTTCATGACCTGAATATAACCCTGTAAACATATCCAAATCTAGGAAGCAGGGCATTGTCAAGACCACAGAACACTCACTTATGTTGTCTTGTTGTCACTAAAGGTTACCTCCCTTCTGTGGCAAACATTAATTTAAGTAGTAGGTAGTTTTAAAGATGATTTATTTTAATATAAATACCAAAAAACCCTACCATTTCCACGTGCTAGTTACATGAATTTTGCAAATGTTTACAATTGCATAGCCGCAAAAAGTTACAATTTTCAAACTTGGCCTGCATATTTTTACTTCCTTTCACTGTGTTTCTCAGTATCTTCCTAATTCCTGTTTTGTCATTGACCCTCTCCAGTAGATACTTTTTAATGTGTTCCATAGACTCTTGTAAAGACACAATGGTGAGGCACTGAAAGAGGGAGAGAAAGAGAATGCAAGAGCAAAGAGAGTGTAGCAAGGAAAAGAAAGAGGAATTTTTTGTAACAGAAATATAATTTTGTTATCACCAAAATACACTATTATATATTTGCATTGTTAATTGATACTTTATAGCCAATCAAACTAAGGTCAGCATAACTCTGTATTTTACAAAGGTATAAACAACATTGTGGCCCATCATTTCATATATATAGTTTTTAAAATCCTGAGCTATATCCATATATGATTAATAAAACCTTTAAAAGAAAACCTCTATTCATTTCTATGAATTTGCCTATTCTAAATATTTCATATTGCAAATAGTCCTAACTGAGATTGTTAAATTGGTCAGATTAAGATAACCCTATTTCTATTTAAAGGATGGGGGTGGGGGGAAGAGAGGGAGAAAGGTAGAAAGAAAGGAAGGAAGAATCTTGAATGACTCTAAAAATAGATCAGAACTGTGAGTCTTTGGGTGAGTTTGTATCAACAGAACTAGGAACAGAAATTATGTATCAACAGAGCTAGGTACACAAATTTCATTAAAGTTATAAAACAGAAAGGACAAATGCTGATAACACTCTCATCCAGCATAGCCAAAAATGCCAAGAGCCCTTATAAATATTACACTTCTTATTGGGTAGAATACAGTCCTTTGCCTGAATAAGGAAACACTAAGTTTACAGTACAGAGACATTAGTGTATGGTATAAAATTTGTGGATGAATATCAAATCACCATTTTACAGCTTGTGGTGATCTTTGAAGACTTTCTTTTTTATATGTGATTCTTCACTGTAATTTTATCCCATTATGCCAGATTTTCCAGTACATGGGCAATGTTGTACATAGCTTGCATTGCATCTGTGCCATGTAACAGGGGCCTGTGGAGAGGTATGGGGATGTTTCATCTTTTTTCCATCCTCAAACATAGTTTTCCCTCTTTACCTGTGATATGTAAAATTTGTAACATGGATTACTGATCAGGATGAATGCTTCCCTTAATGCTTTTAGGTATATTATGAGAAGGGAAAGGGAACACCTAATCCCAGACCTATGGAATGTTTAAAGCTTGGCAAGATCAGCAATACTGAAAATTAGCCTGTACTCACTTGACATAATTCATCTAAAAACTGGCATTCCCTGATGCTTTAATTTTGCTGATATGAAACTCAGTTTGTCCCTCATTAGAAATATATTCAAGGCACTTCTAAGTCTTGAACCTCACTATCCGTATGGAAACATATGCAAATCTAGTTTAAAAATAGTAGGTTATTAGGCATTCTATTACTACACTCTGATGAATATATTAACCTAACCCTAAATGTTTGATATCTCATCTAGACTTTGCCATCAACTTACTATTACAAATATCACTGTTACAGAAATATTGAGTCTCCCCATTCCCTATCACATTGTGTCCCTTCTAATGTGGCCTGCAGTTTTGTCTAAGCTGCAGCTTCACCTGCTTTCCTTGGGACAATTCCAAGGAGATTTCTGCAGGACTCATCAAAGCATTTCAAGATATTGAGGCTTACAGCAGTAACTTGTCCTCTATTGTACACATTGTTAGCTTTTTTCTTTTCTCCCTTCCCTATCTCACCTTCCTCATTCCCTCATTTATGCCTCCTGGAATTTAATTAGCACCATATACCCAAGAAAAAATGAATTTAGGAAATGGGGATATTTACAGATTTTAGCAATTTAATATTACTATAATATTAGTGGAGAAGAGAGAGCAGCAGAGAATTGGTATATATGTAATAACATTTATGGATCTCAAAAACCTAGTTTAATGAAAACTTAAGATATCAAAGTGAATTCTGCAACAACATATGCACACTCATTAAAACATACAGTATATTTGTTTTGTGAAGATGTATGCCTTTTCATTCTCATAGAGGAGGTGGCCTATATATGAAGGAGAATTGAAGTGGAAGGGAGATTGGGGACTGATGATAACTATGGGATAAGGAATGAAGCCAGGATGAACTCAGTTCAGTTGTAAGATTAAAAGAAAGAAATGAAATGAGTACCACGTATTCATAATTTGTATTGTTTCTGAATCTTTTAAAAACACTCTATGGAATGTTATAGAAATCTTTCTTCATCCTCAGACATAAAACATAGAAGGAGCTATAGTGGAAAATGCTGAATAGTGAAATAATAATTGGGAGATTAAAGTATACAACAAATACTATACGTAAGTCAAGATATTTGAGAAAGGGTGGTACAAAAATAACACAGGAAAGCAAGGAAATTGTATATAAAAGAATGCTTCTCAATAGGGAAATCAAAGGTGCCCTGGATAATTAACAAAGACCTAATGGCCTCATTTCCTGGTCTCAGATGATTTCGGAATAATAAATTACATTCAAGCTGCCAATGTTGTGTCTTATAAGGAAGAGATACTCATAAATTCTTCTGATTTCACTGAAGTTAAGAATCACATGGGAGAGTAATAACACATTCCTCATTTGAAGTGAGTGGAGAGCCCCAATCTCCATGATTATCAGATTAGCTCTAGTAACAATTCTTGACTCATGGTTTCAATTTAAATTACATTAATGACAATAATATCAATGCCAGACTCAGGACATTATACCGTACATATCAATATTTTAATTTCAAAACAATGTTTTCTAAAGTAACTTGGTGATTTTAGGAATATTGTTATGCTCTTTGAGGAAAGCAAGGAATGTGTTTCTATTTTTTATGATTTCTATATTGATACTGAAAATTTAAACAATGAAAATTCTGAAGGGGAAAGGAGAAAGAATTATTTGAAACCTTCATCTAGAATGTGGTCTTAGGGGAGATGGTGATGGTCAGGTCAGGTTTACTGATGCTAAGTAAGGATTTATGTTTCAATTACTAAGAGTTTTTAATAAGAGCTTCCTATTTTTTCAATAATCTATTAGCATTACTATTGTCTCCTATTAATTGCATCTACAGATTTCGTTTGTGCCATGGATATCTGTGGTCTCATTTTACCACTACCATAAAAGAGGTGGTAATTGTCACAGTTTAAATTCCCTCTTGAGCAGATTCTTTAACAAGGACTTGCATATATGGTGATAATGGTTAGGTAATTCCAGGAGGCATAAATTGAGGAAATGGGGAAGGTGAGACAAGGAAGAGAGAAAAGAAAAAAGATAATGTGTGCAATAGAGAACAAGTTACTGCTGTAAGTAAGTAAGACTCAGTACCTTGAAATGCTTTGATGCATCCTGCAGAAATCTTCTTGGAATTGTCCCAAGGAAAGTGACAACTGCAGAAGTGACACAATGTGATATGGAGTGGGAAGACCCAATATTTCTGAATGAGTGAAACAAGTGATATGTTACTATAGAGAGAGAGAGAGTCTTTGAGCTAAATCCTTTGTTGTACATATTTTATTTAATGAGGGTTCCATGTACAGTTTGATTAGAAAAGCATATTATAAATTAGTAATTTAGAATGGGTCTATAACATGTAAACTTTTACAGAGTTATTTCATTGAACATTAGTAAATGAGGGAAGTTCAAGATTTCAGATTGCTCATCTCCCAAACTATGCCAATATAGAAGTGGTAGGCAAAAAATTTTCCCACCTTCCCTTAGATATCCAAGTCCTAATATCCATAACCTGTGACTCTGATATGGCATAATGGACTTTGCTAATGAAATTAATTAAAGATACTGAGATATGGTGATTGCCATTGATTGTCTGGGTATGCTCAATGTAATCACAACAGATTTTACAGAATAAGGAAAGAGGTAGGGGTGTCAGAAGCAGTGCAGGAGATTGATAATAGAAGCAGGTGGAGTTACATGATTACTTGCTTAAAGGGGTCCACAAGCAAAGTAAAAGGACAACCTGTAAGCAGCAGAAAAAGTTCAGAAGCAGGGCAGATGTGGCTCAAGTGGTTGAGCACCTGCTTCCCACATGAATGGTCTTGGGTTCAGTTCCCAATGCCTACTAAAAACAAATAAACAAACCAAAAACAACAAGCAAACAAGTGGAAAAACCAACTCATGAAGCTGATGTGGTTCAGTGGTTGAGCTCTGGCCTCCCACATACCAGATCGTGGGTTCAATCCCAGCCCCTGGTACCTCAAAAAAAAGTAAGCAAGGAAATACCTTCTCTTTTAGAGCCTCCAGAAAAAATACAGTCTGCTGACACCTTGATTGTTAGTACAGAAAATTCATTCTAGATATACATCTTCCAGATTGGTGAGATAAATTTGCATTGGTTTAATCTACTAAATTTGTCATAGTATCAACATTGGTAAGAAACTAATAAATGAGAGTAATTTGTTTTAGAAAATTCATATGTATGAAGAAAATTAAAAGAAAAAACATGCTACAATTTTCATTCTTGTTCTTAAATCACTTAACAAAACATATTGGATTGGTAATATTTCAAAGTGTATAACTATTGATCTTATCCTATTTACCTAAACAAAGGCAAAGATAATCATTTTACTGGGAAATATTCTTTTCTACTTTCAAATATATTGTCTGGTGAAGCCAAACATACTCATAATAAATTAAAATCAAGCAAGCAAACACATAAAAACAAAAAAGTCTTAAAAGCTAATGTAATCAAATTAATGCTGACTTTTGTATCTTGAAACCAGAAATATCCATGGTATATTTTGAATTTCTACTTTCAGCTCTTCTTTTATTCAGGACCAATACTAGAAATTCACTCACTCACCTGAGACTCACAGTTTCTAGGGTTTGGCTCATTTCTGACTTGCCTGCAAATGTCATAACTGTAGTTTATTATTAGATTCTGCCTTCTCTACTCTCCCTCAATGCATCCAATGTCAGAAGCATTTTACATATACATAGATTTTTCACATGACTATCAGGACCTTGATAAACGGTGCCACTTTAAATCATTTTCTTTTTTCCTAACAATATTTTCACTCCTGGTCCTACCAAGTTAAAAGGCCAAAAGAAGTTATTTGATATTATGGTTTTATAACAAAAGCAACCCTACATCAGTTTCTAGCATAAGAACATCATATGGAAAAAATTCAATTGTCTTCCTTATTTAGATGAACATTTTGTTTTATGTACATGACTGAATGAAAGTGTTGAAAGGTAGAATCTTTTTGTTTATTTTTCAGAACATTGTGTCATATATCCTATATCCAAGAGTTTTGAAGCATTCTTGTGTTTAGTTTTTATTTTCCCTTAACTTTTTATTTTTCTGTGATATAAATTGACTTTTAAGCTGCAAGATAAAAATGGTCCTGTAAGGAATTGTGAAATTGGTAGAAAAATATGGTGTAATAAAAAGGAAAAATTGTAATAAAATTTTGAATCATTGAATAAAAGGTGTAAAGAAGATAATCTGTTTCTCAAGTAACTCCCAAGAAATAATTCTTTCATATCTCTACCACCGTCAGGCTACCTCTTCATTTCATAGAAATTACACAATTTATTAATTGGAAGGATTTATCTATCTTCAAATTATTGTTTATGAAATATTTTTTAAATTTTACAATTGCAACATTTTCATATCTGGATTAATTGGCACAGTATTTTGGGTTGAAATAAAATGCATTAAGATTGATTCCATTAAAATTAAGATAAAGAAAAATTAGTTGTTTATTATCCTTTCATTTAATAGCATGATTTTCAGGAGAAATTTTAAATGCTTAGATAAAGACCATTGTACCATAAAAGTAATCAGGTTGAAAAAGTGTCATGGGTTTTTCAGGAATCTCTTCAGTGCATCTTTCAGATCTTTGCTCCCTAATCAGTAAATTAGAGGACTCAGTATTAGTATTACTAGGGTGATACAGAGTTTTTCTCCAGTGATTTAATCAGATTTTGTTTCATCTTTGATAATGAAATGGTGACAACTTGCATATTGCTCTCTTAAATATCCACTCCTTTAGGGCAAGACACAACTTTTACTTCTTTGTCTTGATATTTCTGGTATCTAATATGGCTTGGTACATTTCTGGCTCCTAAATAATAGAATCTAAAATTATGAAGTAAAAGACAAATTGTGAAAAACAAGGCATTATTAAGACTATCAACAACTTTCAAATATGCATTACAATGAATTTAAATACTTAAAGCTCTTTTTCTGTAGTTCAATTACTCACATGAAGTTCATGTTGCTGCTGCTTCTGTGATTTCCCCTGTATCTTATCTTTTATGTTGCCAAAGACATAGTCAGTACCACATAAGTTACAAGTCCAATTGTCTATACATTCATTACCTTCTCAGCTTGGACAATTTCTTTCTCTGTTTAACATTCCTTAAACATTGTAAAGATTATTTTTTAAACTGCTGCTTTTACATTTCACATTGTTGATGATTTCTACTATAAGACAAACTCTCATATACAGTTTATAATGAATTTTCCAAGAAACATTTTGCATTTCTATGATGTGTATATGCTATTTAAGATAGTTACCTTTCACAAGCAAACAAAACTCTGACTTGGTCTCTTACTTATTAGATCTACTAAACACAGAATCACAAAATGTCATTTATTAAAATATTTGTAAGAAACCTAGTCACACAAGCACACACACAATGGTATAAAAAACAAAATACATGTTTCTATCACACACTTATAACAAAGTTTTGTCACAAATACTTTATTTTTTTAAAAAGACATATATTGTCTTAGCCATAAAAACTCATTTGTACTTGCAATTTCCTCCTTTTGTTCAAATTCTTTTTCCAGATTCACTACTAGTTGGTGCTTGGTAATAATCCCTTGGTGCCAGGGAGGCTCATCCCTGGGAGTCATGTCTCAGGCTGGATGAAAGGTAGTATATTTATATGCTGAGAGTGGCTTAGAGAGGCCACATATGAGCAACAAGGAGGCTTTCAGGAGGTAAATCTTAAGCAGTATATAATACTAGTCTAAGTTGCAATTTCACAAGAAAAATTCCATAAGGACAATCAACAATGTCAAGGGCCTGGCATAATGACCTATCTTCCTTCACTAGACATTGCCCTTGCACTTGGTGGATTCCCGATGTCCTATTAGAGAATGTAGCAGAACTCCCCAGGATGAGAATTCAATATTATTTTGGTTATTGTGTGGATCTCCACCCACCAAGATAATGTCCGATGAACACTTGAACATATTCATATGTCTTAGAGGCATGCCCCAGGTCAACCACTTCTATGGGTCCCAACATCACTGACACCCTGCAACCATAATCCTCCCCCACTACTGCTGTGGCACTTCTGTGATCCAAAACCTCTCCAAAAATGAAGTCAATGAAATAACCAAATAAAATTAATAAGAAAACTAAATGATAATTTAAAAAATAACCAGTAAAATAAAAAAAATTGAAACAATTTGAAATAAGAAAAAAAATTTTTTGATAGACATTGTGATTTACCAGTGTAAGATCTGTTATCTTGAATGTACAGTGACATTCTCTTCCATATGTTCCCTCCAGTGTCTATTTTTTTCCCTTTATCTTCAAAGTAACTTTAGGATACAGAAAAGTCACATAGAGAATGTGGGTGTTGCCCATTACCCAATGCCCTCCTCCTTTTCCCTTCTCCCTTATTAACAACATTTTATACATGGTTGTTACATTTGTTATAATTGTTGTATAGTCATAAGATCATTCCAGAGGTTACACTTAAGCACATCTCAGCAGGATCTCATTGATAGCCACACTAAACAGTGCCTCAATAGTGGGGCTCCTGAAGGTTCTAGAGATATCCACAAACTATAAGCAGGACAGACAGCTCAAGAATTCTGTATCTTTTCAGTGGGCCTTCCTTTGGAATTTATGCTTCCCAATGTAGCACAGTTAGACTCAATTATAGGTTCTCTACACATGACTCCTCTGCCCCTTTTATTTGAACCAAAAATTATCATGATACTTGATAAATATATGTATCAGAGACTTAAATCTTTGGCCCATGGGCCAGTTGAGCCCTGAATTTCAGCAGAGCTGCAACACCTACACTCCAGTTCACTGGACCCACCCAGGACAAGTAACAAAGACATAATGATGGGCAATGTCCATCCCAAGGAACAGATTGTCTGCAACTGCAAGAAAGATAGCTCCCTCCAACTGCCTCATGAGATCTAAGCCCCCTCTCATTGAGAAGCAGAGTGGGCATCACCATCCCCAAAACCTCAAGACTGGGGAATGAACAATAAACTAGAGTAGACATTATTATTCTACTATAGACTTAATATTCTAGCAATGGAAGAACTCATCATTGATGTAAAGGCAATGGCCACC
>PVKH010041388.1:0-10933 GCA_004027955.1 Chaetophractus vellerosus
GCAGAAGCCGCCCACAAGCAGGGCAAAGCTGCCTGCGCGGTGACCAGTCTCGGCGCGTCACCGCAATGGGGGGAGACAAAGCGGACAGAGAGGAACACAAGAATGGACACACAGCAAGAGCAAGCAGAAAGGGGGTGGGTGGGAAATGTAATAAATAAAAAATAAATCTTAAAAAAAAAGAAAGCTAAAATCAAAGCTCTAACTGAACAACTGGAATAATTAGAAAAAGAACAGCAAACTATTCCTAAAGCAAGCAGAAGGAAAGAAATAATAGGGATTAGAGCAGAAATAAATGAAATTGAGAACAAAAAACATTAGAGAAAATCAGTCAACCCAAAATCTGGTTCTTTGAGAAGATCAATAAAATGGACAACCCCCTAGCTAGACTAATAAAGAAAAAAAGAGAGAAGATGCAAATAAATAAAATTAGAAATGAAAGAGGTGAAGTTACAACTGCTCCCACAGAACTAAAAAGGATCATAAGAGGGTATTATGGGGGGCCGGCTCGATAGCCCAGTGGATGGGGCGCCGGCGTGCCACATGGGAGGCCCCGGGTTCGGTTCCCGGGGACCTCTCCTAGCGGGCAGGCCACCTTGAGAGTGGCGAGCCGCCATGGGCGGGCCGGAGCTGCCACGGACAGGGCAGAAGCCGCCACGGGCAGGGCAGGTCGCCCGCGAATGGAGCGTAGCCAGCCACCCGTGAACTGAGAAGCAGGCCGTGAATGGAAGCAGAGGCCGCCCACAAGCGGGGAAAGCCGCGCCTGCGCGGTGACCAGGCTTGGCGCGTCGCCGCAGCGGGGGGGAAGGGGAGACATGTAATAAAATAAATAAATCTTTAAAAAAAAAAAAAAAAAGAGGGTATTATGAAAAACTGTATGCCAACTAGACCACCTAGATAAAATGGACAAATTCTTAGAACTGTACAACCTACACTGACTCCACAATAAATACAAGAACTTAACAAACCAGTCACATTGAAAGAGATTGAATCTGTCATCAAAAATCTCCCAAAGAAGAAAAGTCCAAGACTGTAAAGTCCAGGTCTTCACAGGTGAATTCTATGAAGCATTTCAAGAAGAATTAACACCAATCCTGTTTAAACTCTTCCAAAAAATTGAAGAGGAAGGAAAATTACCCAACACATTTTATGAAGCCAACATCATCCTAATACCAAAGCCAGATAAAGACACTTTGTCTGTAAGGGAAATTATAGACTAATCTCTCTAATGAACATAGATGCAAAAATTCTAAACAAAATACTTGCAAATAAAATCCAACAGATTATCAAACAACATATACATCACAACCAAGAGGGATTTATTCCTGGTACGCAAGGCTGGTTCAACTAAGAAAGTCAATTAACATAATACACCAACACATTAATAAATTTTTTTAAAAAATTATTTATTTATTACATATCCCCCCCTTTCTGCTTGTTCTTGCTGTGTTCATTTTTGCGTTCTTCTGTGTCTGCTTGTCTCACCCCCCCGTTGCGGGGACCCGCCAAGTCAGCTTACCACGTGGTGGCCTTGCCTGCTCGCAGGCGGCTTTGCCCTGCTCGCAGGCGGCTTTGCCCCGCCCACGGCGGCTTGCCTTCTCAAGGCGGTCTGCCTGCTTGAAGAGGCCCAGGGAACCAAACCCGGGGCCTCCTATGTGGTAAACCGGCACCCTGTCCACTGGGCTATAGCCGGCCCCCACATTAATAAATTGAAGGAAAAAAACACATGATCATCTTGATCAATGCAGAAAGGGCATTCAAAAAAAAAAAAAAATCCAGCACCCTTTCTTGATCAAAACACTTTGAAATATAGGAATAGAAGGACAATTCCTCCATATGATAAAAGGCATAAATGAAAAACCCACAGTCAATATCAAATGGGAAAGGTTGAAAGCTTTCCCTCTAAGATTGGGAATGAGACAAGGATGCCCACTTTCACCATTGTCATTCAACATTGTGCTAAAACAGTTCTTAATCAAAATTCAGGAGGTCCGTGAGCTTGAATTGAAAATTCAAAAGAGCATTATTCTGGGGGGTTGGGGGCTGGGGGGGAGGCATGTTGGTGTGGGTGTGATATATTTATTAAATAATACACAGTACAGCATGGACATAATAAGGGAAATGTGGTTTTCACCTGACTGCAAAGTGGTCTGTGGAACAAAAAAGGTTAAGAACCCCTGTGCTAGAAGTTCTAGCTAGAGCAATTAGACAAGAAAAAAAAGGGGGGGGGGCATCCAAATAGGGACAGAAGTAAAGCTCACTATTTGCGGATGACACGAAATGTCTACGACAAAGCTACTTGAACTAATAAACGAGTTCAGCAAAGTGGCAGGATACAAGATCAATGTGCAGAAATCAGTAATGCTTCTGTACAACAGTACTGAACAATCTGAGGAGGAAATCAAGGAAAAATTCAATTTTCAAAGGCAACAAAAAGACTTAAATATATAGGAGTCAATTTAACCAAAGAAGTATAGGACCTAGATGCAAAAAACTATAAAACAATGCTAAAAGAAATCAACAAAGACCTAAACAAATGGAAAGACATTCTGTGTTCGTGGATTGGAAGTATAACTATAGTGAAGATGTCAATCTTACCTAAACTGTTTATAGATGCAATGCAATACCAATAAAAACACCAACAGTCTACTTTACAGAAGTAGAAAAGGTGATTAGCAAATTCATTTGGAAGGGAAAGTGTACCCAAATAGCCAAAGCATTCTAAAAAAGAATAGTGATGTGGGAGGAATTTCATTTCCTGACCTTGAAACATATTAGTAGCTACAGTGGTCAAAACAGCATGGTATTTGCATAAAGATAGACACATTAATCAGTGGAATAGGATTGAGAGTTCAGAAATAAACCAACGGGTTTTCAACAAACATAACAGCTCCATGTTAACAAGGACAAAACAGTCTCTTCAACAAATGGTGCTGGGAGAAGTGAACCAAAAGAATGAAAGAGGACCCCTATCTCACTCCCTATACAAGAATCAACACAAAATAGATCAAAGACCTAAATGTAAAAGCTAGGACCATAGAACTACTAAAAGAAAATATAGGGAAACACCTTAAAGACCTTGTGATAGGTGGTGGTTGCTTGGATCTTACACCCAAAGCACAAGCAACAAAAAGAAAAAATAGATAAATGGGACCTCCTCAAAATTAAACACTTTTGTATCTCAAAGGACTGTGTCAAAAGGGTGAAAAGGTAGCCAACTTAATGGGAGAAATTATTGGGAAATCACATATCTGATACGGTTTAATATCCATGATATACAGGGAGATGCTACAACTCAGTGATAAAAAGACAAACAACCCGATTAAAAAATGGACAAAAGGGGAGTGGATGTAGCTCAAGAGGTTGAGTGTCTGCTTCCCACATACAAGGTCCTGGGTTCAATCCCTGGTACCTCCAAAAAGAAAAAAAAAGGCAAAAGATTGAACAGACATTTGTCCAAAGAAGAAATACAAATGGCAAAAAAAAACAAAAAACAAAAAACAAAAACCCACACAAAACAAAACATGAAAAAATGTTCAATGTCACTAGCAATTATGGAAATGCAAATCAAACTACAAAGAGATATCATATCATACCTTTTGGAATGGCCACTATTAAAAAGATAGAAATACAAGTGTTGGAGAGGATGTGGAGAGATAGGTACACTTATTCACTGTTCGTGGGAAGGTAGAATGGTACAACACGTGCAGGATGATTTGGAAGTTCCTAAGGAAGTTGAATATAGACTTGCCATGTGACCCAGCAATACCACTACTAGGTATGTACCCAGAAGAACTGACAGCAGCGACACAAACAGACATCTGCATACTGATGCCCATAGCTGCTTATTATGGTTGCCAAATGATGGAAACAACATATGTGTCCATCAACCGATAAATGGGTAAACAAATTGTGGTGTATACACACAATGGACTATTATGCAGATGTAAGAAATGAAGTTGTAAAGCATATGACAACATGGATGAACCTGGAGGACATTAATGTTGAGTGAAACAAGCCAGAAACAAAGGACAATTACTGTATGATTGTGCTACTATAAACTAAATATATTGTGAAATCTTGAATATGGTCACCAGAAAATAGAATGAGGTTAGAGAATGGAAAACTAAGGGTTAACTTGTGCAGAATTGGTAAAAAGGATGTGTGCTAATCTTTGCAAAGGAATAGAAAAGGTGAAAGCACAACATAATATCTGTAACTAGCAGTACTATTATGTAGGTATGAAAGGTGTTTAAAGGGAAAGTCTAAGGTAATGTGTATTACTAAAAGATGAAAAATGTAACATAACTGTATAGTATAGTGTAGCAGCTTGCCGTTATTTATGAATTCTAAAAATAGATATTGGATTATGTTTGTAAACTGGTCTGTTCCTCTGGGCATGATTAAATTATGATTTGGGCTTTGACTGGGCCACATGGGTGGGGACTCACAGATAGAAGACATGGCAAAGGACGGAGTTGAAGTTTTTGAGCTGGAGCCCCAGGAAGTAAGCACAGAGAGGAGCTTGATCGTGGGAAGGAGAGAAGGCACTGAGAAAAGACAAGCGGTTTGCCTGACAGTTCACAGCTGGCCTTGTGGAGAGAACAAGCAGCTGAGGCCAGAGAGAACCAAGCCCTGGGCAGAGAGTCAAAGCCTAGAGACCCTGACTATGGAGCCTGAAGAGGAAAAGGAAGAGGAAGGCTGAAGGTCGGCAGCCATCTTGCTCCAACACGCAGCAACAGACTTTGGTGAGGGAAGTAACTTATGCTTTATGGCCTGGTAACTGTAAGCTTCTACCCCCAAAAAATACCCTTTATAAAAGCCAACAGATTTCTGGTAATTTGCATCAGCGCCCCTTTGGCTAATATACACAGTAAAACCACATGTGAAATGTGAATATGGGTAAAATTGCATATATAAGACTGTTTTTCTTTGAAATTTGACAAAGGTATGTCAAAGCTACAAGGTGTTACTATAAAAAAACACATTATGCTAAGTGAAAGGAACCAGACACACAATTGCACATATTGTATAATTCCATTTATATAAAATGTAAACATAAATCAATTTATAAAAATGAAGTTAGATTAGAGGTTATGTAGGGCTGAGGAAGGACTGCTAAGGGGTGTGGAGTTTTTCTTTTTGGAATAATGAAATAGTTCTAAAATTTTTTGTGGTGATGAATGCACAACATTGTGATCACACTAAAAGCCACTGATTATACACTTTGGATAGATCGTATGGTATATGAATATATCTCAATAAAACTTCTTAATAATTAATTGTGCAAGAATAGCCAAAAATAGCAGTTTTGTACAACATGGGAAGAATAGAGAGATCGAGGGGTGAAGAATTGTTTATTACTACTATTTAAATAACTAAAATGCTCTAATGATGATTGAGGTGATGAATGTACAACTATATGATTATACCAAATACCATTGATTGTACCCTTTGGATGAATTGTATGCTTTATTAATATGTATGAATAAAATTGATTTGCTAAAAAGAAATCATAAGAGGATACTATGAACAACCGTATGCCAACAAACTAGACAACGCTAATTAAATGGACAAATTCCTAGAAACACACAAACAACCCACAATTACCCTAGAAGAAACAGAAAAACTCAACAAACCAATCACAGGTTATCAAAAACCTCCCCCAAATGAAAAGTCCAGGACCAAATGGCTTCACAGGTGAATTACACCAACCATTCAAAGATATTTAATACCCACCTTGCTCAAGCTATTCAAAATAATTGAACAGGAAGGAATCCTACTGAACTCATTCTATGAAGCCAACATCTCCCTAATACCAAAGGCAAATGAAGACATTATAAAAAAAGAAAATCACAAATTCCTCTAATGAATATACATGCAAAAATCCTCAATAAGGGGGATATTAGTCAGCCAAAGGGGTGCTGATACAAAGTACCAGAAATCTGCTGGCTTTTATAAAGGGTATTTATTTGGGGTAGAAGCTTACAGTTACAAGGCCCTAAAGAGTCCAACTCAAGGTACCATAAGAGGTATTTTCTAACCCAATGTCTGTTGCCACATGTTAACACAAGATGGCTGCCAATATCTGCGCAGGTTTGGCCTTTCTCTTACCTCTTAAGCCTATGTGGTCCCAGCTTCTTCTGATCTCAGCTGAAGGCTGGCAAAAGACTCGCCTCTCTTCTCCAGGTCGCTTCTTTCTAGGTTCAGCTGCTCTGATCTCTTCATAAGGTCAGCTGTAAACTATCAGGCTCACCTCTCTTTCTGGGGATCCAAGATCCTCCAAGATCCTCTGAGTGTCCACTTCTGTGTGAGAGTTTGTTTTATCAGCCCACTAAGGGGACTGGGACTCAATGCTGAGTCACACTCTAATGACCTGGTTGAATCAAAGCCCTAATCTTAGCATAATTTAATTAGACATCTTAGCTGAATCTAATACAATCAAAGGGTTATCATGCCCAGAGGAACAGACCAGTTTACAAACAATCTATCTCTTTTTGGAATTCATAAATAATACCACAAGTGGTAATAGTCTAATGATATTCCCTCATAATTTTTAACCAAAGTTCCACAACAATGTAAGATGTTGGTGGAGAGGTGCTGTATGGGAATTCTGTATATTATACATGATTGTTTTGTAAGTTCACAAATTCTCTAATTAAAAAAATATGTATTTTTAAAATCCTCAACAAAATACTTTCTAACCGAATCCAAAAACACATTAAGAAAATTACACATCACAGTCAAGTGGATTTTTCTTTTTCCCACAGAAAGTCAGAATTAAATTTTATTTCACAATGACAGAAATTGTGAAAAAGATTTACATTTTCCCATATTACGGCAAAACTTTTCAACAGAATATCTTACCACAAATAAGATGTTGATTGTATAACTGAATATAACTGTTTATATTCTTCAAAATAAAGGACAATGCGTTTGTAAATGATTGTTTAAAAGGCGTTTATAGTGTCAAAATTCATATTCTATTTTTAAAGTATATTTATTTTCCCAACCACACTTTCCATACTTTTCATTTTTATCATTTTTATTCCTGACCATGAGGGAGAGCATTAAAAAAAAAAAAAGCATGGATATAAATTTTGCCATAAATAAGCCATTCATAGATAGAGTACTTGACTAAAGATATATTTTTAAACCTCGTAAATATATATTGATGATATTAGTTATATAAATTTATATAATTGTATTTTAAAATGCTAGGCTGCAGAGAAAGTTTACTCCAGAAAATAGCACAATTGGTCACTCTGCTTTAAGGAAAAAACTTCTATAGACTACTAAATTTTGAGATAGTTTATTAGATCTGCTTGTGGAGAAAGGATGTACAATTAAAGCATAAATGCAAAGGGAACTCTTAACTGTTCACCACTTGTTGATCAGGTAAATAGCACTTCTGCTAACCTGAATATTAAAAGACCCAAAGTTGTTTATTATTTTTAATTTTAACAAACAAGCAAATTCTTACATATGTCTGGCTAAGGAAGGAGCAATTTATTAAAAAAATTTTTTTTTTTAATCCAGACAGGCTTAATTATTAACATTCTATATTGTACACTGCCAAATTATTTCCATGATCAATCCCAGCATTGTTTTGATCAGTTGGAATACAGCCAAAAAATTAACAGTTCAAAAATACCAAGCACACATTTCAATTAAGCATTAAACCATGAGGTAATTCCATATATTAGGTTGGTGAAAAAGTAACTGTGGTTTTGGATCGCGAATCTTAAATTATAACTAGGCTCAAACACATCTTTATTAATCAAAATAGGAACTCCATTTTTGCCAATGAGAATTAAATTTATTACTCATAGCGTAAAAATCCGCGCTTTGGGATTCAACAAACTCTTGGAAAGCATTTTCCCTGCAAAAAGCTGTTGAGATGCTTGAAGAAGTGGTAGTCGGTTGGCGAGAGGTCAGGTGAATATGGCAGATGAGGCAAAACTTCGTAGGCCAATTCGTTCAACTTTTGAAGCATTGGTTGTGTGATGTGTGGTCGGGCATTGTCGTGGAGAAGAGTTGTGCCCTTTCTGTTGACCGATACCGGCTGTAGATGTTGCAGTTTTCGGTGCGTCTCATTGATTGGCTGAGCATACTTCTCAGATGTAATGGTTTCGCCAGGATTCAGAAAGCTGTAGTGGATCAGACCAGCAGCAGACCACCGAACAGTGACCATGACCTTTTTTTGGTGCAAGTTTGGCTTTGGGAAGTGCTTTGGGGCTTCTGGCTTCAAATGGTCATTGTCAACTTCTGATGGACGGCCACTATGCTCCTCATCTTCAAGGCTATCGTCTCATTTGCAAAACTTTTAAACCATCACTGCACTGTACGTTCGTTAGCAGTTCCTGGACAAATGCGTTGTTGATGTTGTGAGTTGTCTCCACTGCTTTACAACCCATTTTGAACTCAAATTAGAAAGTCGCTCGAATTTGCTTTTTGTCCAGCATCATTTCCATAGTCTAAAATAAATGTAAAATAAACAGCAAGTAATAAGTCATTAGCAAAAAAACATAAAGCGAGAAATGCACATTAAAATGATATATAACATACCACATTTATTTAAGAATGTATTCCAATATCAAATGGCAAATTTCAACAATGCAAAACCACAATTACTTTTGCAGCAACCTAATATATCAAGTTCTGACTAAACTTTATTACCCAGAAATTTGTTTTCAAATAATATTTTTACCAGTAGTCTGAAAATTTTGATGGTATAAAATAAAAAGATTAATATTTTATGTTCGCACAAAAACTAATTTAAAAAATCATTTGAAGGAGAGCAGGTGTAGCTCAGTGGTTGAGTGCCTGCTTCGCATGTACGAGGTCTCAGGTTCAATACCCAGTACCTCCTAAAAAAAAAAACTGAATAAAATCAAAATTTCAAAGAAATTCATTGGCAGATAAAAACAAAGCAGAATTTTCTGATGGATCTAAATTTCCACAGTAGTTGGTTTCAAATGTACAAAATAAGTAAGCAAATTCTACACTACAAGGATAATCACCTTAGACCAAATCATCTTAGAAATTACAATTTTAAGATCAAGTCTTAAATATTTTAGAATGTACCAGAGTATGATCTAATTATTCTCCCAATTGATTAAAGAAAATTAAAATCACAGAATTATTCCTGTTACCTGAACTAAAGATTCTAATAACTGAATAAGTCTAAATTTGGACTAAGATACAGTTGAAGAAATAAGTAGTAGGTACATTTTAAGTCATGTCTGATTTTATTATACATACAAATACATCATAAATACCATATGCCTGTGATTCAGAATGTTAAATTACAGCATTTATTAACAACAGATGTCTATGTAGGGAAGCAGTATTTGTTCTATGAAGGATATTAAAGAATACGTCTTTTCTAGAGAAGAGAAAAGAATATTAAATGGAAATGATAGTTAAAAAAAGACTGGTCATTGCTCTTCAGCCTTTTGGCTAAGAGCAAGTGTAAAAAAAGACTGGTCCCCAAAATAAAAGGGCCATTAATTGAGGAGAACAATAATATTCCTTTTTCACTAACACTTAAAAGTATTATTCTTATTAGGAATAACATAATACCACCTCATTCTTATTATCATGCATATATATATAAATACAGCCATTGTATGGTGACTAGGCAATTTTGGAATAAATCCATAGTCTAAGTCACAGTGTGCTTTAATCATTTATATATTAACTGCTTATTTATAACTGAACAAATTTTCCTTAAGCAAACAAATAATTTCCAAATGATGAAATAAAAATTCTGATTGCAGTATTTTATTATTTTTCTGAATTACATTTGAGATAAAAAAGCTAACTATTTCACTTACTTTATTTATTTATTTATTTATTAAGATTTATTTATTTTATTACATATCTCCCCTTCGCCCCCGCTGCAGCGACGTGCCGAGACTGGTCACTGCGCAGGCACGGCTTTCCCTGCTTGTGGGCGGCTTCTGCTTCCATTCACGGCCGGCTCTCAGTTCGCCGGTGGCTGGCTGCGCTCCATTCGCAGGCTACCTGCCCTGCCCGTGGCGGCTTTTGCCCTGTCCATGGCAGTTTTTGCCCTGCCCACGGCGGCTCTGGCCCACCCATGGCAGCTTGCCATTCTCAAGGCGGTCTGCCCGCTAGGAGAGGTCCCCGGGAACCGAACCCAGGGCCTCCCATGTGGTATGCCGGTGCCCTATCCACTGGGCTATCGAGCCGGCCCCTATTTCACTTACTTTAATACTAGTAGACTCTGGGATCCTATACAAATACATATATAGAAACCTGAAAGCACATACATTTCCCACAAGGAGACATTATTTAGTCTGTGTCATTGGTATATATTTGCAAAACATTCTAACACTGCAAACAAGAGATTTCAGGATTGGGCACGTTTAAAGGTTTCTACTCTACTACAATGATGCTGGTGTACTTCTACACAAGGCCTCTTAGTGACGTCAATCAAATGATGCTAGGATTTTATCAATGAATTGTTTGACAGCCATCATTTCTTGGTGACATGAACTGTGCATCATGCTCTCATAGGTTTTGAAGGTTACATTGGTTGGATTTATCAATGTTTTCAGCCTTTCAGCAGTAAGAGAACCAAACATTAGGGGAACTAAAGGGTCACAATCTCCGTGGCACTGCAGAATATAAATATCTTTATTAGTGCCACTGATGGGACCCTTCCAAAGTAGAAGCCAGCAGCTGAGTATAATGGCATCTGCCAGTTTCTGCTATGTTGTAAGAGCACTCTATAAAGATAAAGCGCCTCCCTGAGAAAATCCTCCCAAAAAATCCTGTTAGAAGGAATTCTATTCTTCACCTCTTGGTCTATCAAAGTTTTGACTCCAGGTTTGTCCTCTTGTGACTCAGGCAAAAGCCCAATAATATCAAACCAAGTAGGCATACTCATGTTCATATTTAATGTAACAGG
>PVKH010041389.1:0-10948 GCA_004027955.1 Chaetophractus vellerosus
AGAAATATTCAAGAGGGAAGGAAGACTGAGGAGGGCCACTGACCCAGCAGACTGGATTCAGGTGAAGGAACCCAAGGATTCTTGGCCTGATTACTGGAGAGGAACACTTGGGAATGGCTGGATTTCCTGCCACAGCTGGAGAAACAGGGGCACACGGGTTACCTTCCATTGTGGGAGCCTCATATACTATCAGTGTGAGAACCCCCTTTAGGAAAAAACACACACACACATGAAAACTCTTGGGGCTCAGAGTTGATGCTCAATGAATATTTGTCAAATGAATAATGACTGTTAATGATCAATATGATCAATAACATGTAAGTTTGGAATTACCATCCACACTCTTGGCACTGGCCATGATCCCATTACCTGGGAATCCTGGCCGTTCACTTCTGTCGAGTCTGTACAAGACTTCACATCAGGCCCAGCACCCTACCTTCCTGGATTCCTGGGCTCTCTTCCCTGACCTCTCACGCAGGGTGGGCCAGCATGGGGAGATGGAGGTGGGGTGGGGGTGGGTGGGGAGAGCTCAGCCCCATGCCTCACTGTAGGGGAAGCAGACTGAGGTGGGACAGAGCCCTCTCCAACCCCCAGCCTGCTTCACAGTTCCCAGGATCTCATCCTCAGGAAGCTCTCTTCCTCAAGGAAGCCTTCCCAGATTTCTGCCTCTGAATCTGCCAAATTCCCTCCTCCCAGGGCAGAAATCAATTAAAATATTTTTCATTTGCTTGTGTCATTTAAGTTCTCCTTTAATTGTTCTCAGTTATCTTCACCTCAAATGCCCAAATGCCTGGTGGTGGGTTCACCACCCTCCAGGGGCTCCCAGTCTGATGGGAGATGCACAGCCTTTTCCTTTAGAAAATGAGGGAATATGGGGGGGAGACAGAGTCCAGACCCCAGGAAGCTCCAGTCTGCAGGAGGCCGCAGGTCACATACAAATGTCCTGAGGCTTGAGGAAGGAATACTGAGGTTGGATCATGAGCACCAGGCCCAAACGCAATCGGTGGAGAACATCCCCTCCTCCCAGACTGGGCTCCCGGGCTACTGATCTGGACGGGGGCTGCAGCGTGGTCCTTCCATCCCTGCGGCGAAGGCCGGCGGGTGGAAGCAGAGAGCTCTAGACGGGCGGAGGCAGCGGGAAGAGAAGGCGTTGGGTCCGCGGGTCCCTGGGCCGCGCGGGGAGCCCCGGGCCCCCGGGGGAGGCGCCCCGGCTGGGTCCGCCCGCGCCGCGCGCAGAGCGCGGAGGCGGCTGCAGGTGAGCAGCACGTCCAGCAGCAGCAGTTTGAAAAGCAGCAGTCGCAGCGCCGCCAGCCGCAGGGCCCGGCTCGGCATCCCTGCGGAAGAAGGAGTGGGGTAGGGTCCTCCCGGCTGGAATTCAGCCCCACCTAGAGGATTGTGTTCAGCAGAGGTGTCTTGTCTCTGCCCTTGCCATTTCATCCTTCCCTGTTTTGTTCTTCTCCTCCAGGGAAAGTCCTTCCTGGTGTCTAACCTCAGCTCTTACTGGTATTAATAACAAATACCTTCCTAGTCTTCATTTTATTTTATTCCCTCCAAGAACCAGGGGGATATAGGCCAGGCAGAGATTAGAATCTGATGCAGAGGAAAGTAATCAAGTCAAAGTTCTCAATTTGGTCGGGCAGTATAGCTGGACTGAAACAGGGATCTCATGACTCCCAGTCCAGTGCTCTTTCCTATTTCCACAAGGCTCTAATCCGTAGATCGTCCATCTGGGCTGCCCAGGGAGAGCCTCCTGTTAGCTCTCAACTGCATTTCTTAACTGGTGTCCAGGGATTAGGCTGGGATCAGAGGATCCACCCCCATCTTACCCCTGGCCAGACTGAGGCCTAGGATAGCCATTGTCCCAACCCTCCTACCCCTATCAGGTCAGAGCCAAACACCCCGCCTTCCAGGGCCCAGGTCCTGGCCTCCAGCCCCTTGGGCCCCCGTCCCCGAGTACTCACCCCGGACAGGCTCCCGGATGCAGGTCCTATCTGAGGAAGTTTCTCCTGCCAGCCAAAGAGAAGGGAGTGAGTCCTTTGGGATAGGCACCTCCATGTGCCCAGTGCCTGCCCAGGCCTGGCCCAGAGCTGCTGTTCAGGGCGTGCTGGAGTAGCCTGAGCCATTTGCTGCAAGTCCTCCGAAGGTCCCAGGCTTCCCTCACTCCTGTCTGTGCCCCAGGGAGGCTGAGGCGCCTCAGCACTTTCAGGCCAGGGATCAATTCTCCTAATAGCATTCTTTGGAAGGCTGGACATTTATTTAACAAACATCCCCAGGTGACAGATGACAAAGCTGAGGTAATCCAGAAAGAGGAAGTCAGTCATCTGGTGAGTAATAACGATAGCTGACTTCAGACATGTTATAGAACTTCCCTGTACCTCCGCTTTCCCTTCTGTAAAATAATATGACCTACCTCCCAAATGTAACGTGTTTAGCATAGTGCCTAGTACTACATAAATACTCAATGAGTGATGGCTATTTATTATTTTAATTATTGTGTGTTCCTCATAAGGAGATGATAGATGATAGATAGGGCAATATATTTATCGACCACAGGATTGAGGAGGTATTATTATCTCTTGGAAGTCATGCAGCAGAGCCAAGATGTGAACCAGATGTTACAGTCACAAATCCCAGTATTCATGGTCTGAGCCCACCCTGCCCTAAGCATCGTCTGACCTGGATGGTCTGCCCTTGGACTCCTACATGCCCCCGTGGCCTGGAGCCTGCCCTCCCTCCCACCATATCCTGGTTCCAGGGTGCATGGAGGGAGCAGAGAACATCCATGGGGACCCAGGCTGCATCCTCACCTGATAGCTGTAGGGGCTGTGTGCTCCAGCCACGGCCCCCAGCCCCAGGCCCCGTGTGGCAAACCAAAGGCTCCCAGGCTGCCAGCTCCTTGGAGGGGAGGGAGAGCTGAGCCAAGCTAGTCCAGGTGCCATCTGCCGCTGGGGAAGGGCCATAGGTGAAGGCGTCCAGTAAGCTGCCATTGCCAGCAGAGAACCAGATGGGGCTGTCCAGGCCAGGGGGTGCAACATCGAGGACCAGGCATACCACCAGTGTCTGCGGCTTCCCATCCACCAGCAACGTGATTGGTGGGGCCAGAGAGGGGAAGGGCGTGGCACTCACACCTGCAAGAGAGCATGCAGGTGTGTGTGGAGGAGGGGCTAGATCAGTCCATGCCCTCCCAAGACAATATCTCATTCTAGGATAGGGTTCTGGGTTTCTAGTCATCCATTTTCCTCTCCTTTCATCCACTCGTCCATTCCTCCCTCCATGCATTTACCCATCTAACCTTCCTTCTTTCCCTCCATCTCTCCATCCATCCATCCATTCATCCATCCTTCCATCCTTCCATCCTTCCTTCCATCCTTCCATCCTTCCATCCATCCTTCCATCCTTTCTACCTTCCTTCTACATCTGTATGTCAGTCTGTCTATCTATCATACCCGAGCCCCTTTCTGTGTCAGGCACTGGGGATACAATATTGAGTAAGACACTGTCCCTGCCTGCAAGGAACTCAGTGCCTTGGGAAGACAGATGCATAAATAAAATACCATGTTGTTCCAACCTTGGAAGAGTGTTTACCTCTGGGGAGGAAAGGTAGAAAATTTAGGATCTGGAGTGAGATCAAAGGGGGCTTCAAATTTATCCATAATTTTTATTTCTTTAAAAAAAGATCTGCTTCAAATGTGGTTAAGATTTGTTAGATCTGGGTGAAAAATACAAGGATGCTTGTTGTATTATTCTCAGTTCTTTTCTGTAAGTCTGTATTATTTCATAATTTAAAAAACAAAAATAAGTCATATGGGTACTGCAAACATTTGTCCTAGATTTTCTGGAATAATCCTGAGTCTCCATTATCTTTTTCTTTTCAGTAAAGATGACATTTAAAATATAACACAATGTTATTTTTAAATATCCGGGTTTTTCCCACATAAATAAAATCTCAAAGGTTAAAAACTACAAATAAATTTGCAGAATGTGTCAAGTGCAGCCAGGCTCAAGAAATGCTCTAATTTGCGGGGGAGTCTAGTGGGGAAGCGGAGGTCAAATAACTGGCCCAGAAGCATGTGCCTGGTAAGTAGCCCAGTTAGGCTTTGAACTCAGGTCTGTATGACTCCGAATCCCATCTTATTCACATAGACCACCCTGCATTGAAAGATGACCAAGATTCAGCCCCGTTGACTGCTTCACTTAATTTACTGTATCTCAATTGTCCCATCAATATAATGGGGATAATAGCAGCCCAGTAAGAGTGTTGTAAAGACTAAAGATCATAAATGTAAAATGCCCTGACCTTATGATTTTTATCAATAGTAATATTAAAATTAATATTAATAAGGTATTGCAAACAAAGGAAGTGGAGAAGGCTGGGAGTGAGCTCCAGGCCCCTCAACTCCTGAGACTTTTCAGTTGTACTGATAGAGACACTCCCCAAGTTGAGTTCCACTCCCACCTCCTCCATGTAGCCTCTCAGGATTGCTCCCGCTCATCCTGGTTGCTCCCTTCCCAGAGTTCAGGCCTCTTTCCATGAACCTTCCTGCACCACCAGGGTGTGGCTTATCTCCCTGGTGAGATAGAGCCTGTGTCATGCTGGGGGCCAGCTGTAGATCAAGGAGAATTCCTGACCCAAAGGTCAAGGACTCCCCCTCCACACATACACACCCATGCAAACATGCACGTTTCTAGATGAAGCTGGAGTTTTTGCCTCAAAACTATTAGCCCTTGGCTCCAGCTTTGAGTTTTGAAGGGCTGGGGGTAGAAACCCTGGGGATGACACCAAGGACTGGGAATCTCTCCTGAGAGCCCACTGAGATATGGAGGATCTGGGAGTGAATGAGACACCCTGAGCCCTGTTGGAGTGGGGCATCCTGAGGGCAGGAGGCCGAGGAGGCAGAAAGGACAGGATGGGACCTCACAATGTTGCCAGCGTCCCATCACTCCCTATCACCTAGGTAGCCCAGCCCTGGCTACCGTGCCCCCAAACCCCGTGGACACCCTTCCAGCTTGCTCTTATTTCTCTATCCCTCCAAGAGGTGACTCCTTCCCTACCAATGCAGTGGAGTCTGGGGAGCAGGACTTGGGACCCCAGAACCAGAATGGGGAGGTGAAGGGGTAGAGTACAATGGGAAAGAGGGTGATGGGCTTCTGGTTGGACTCCGCCAAGGAGGCCCCAAATTGCTTTTGATCTGTTCCCCTGCATGCCACCCATACCCAGGGAGGCCCAGAGTGAGGGGGTGGGCTTGGGCCGACCAAAGGGAGACAGAGAGCGAGACAGGAGGGGGCTCACCTGCAGGCCGAGCTGGACATCCGAGGGCCAGGAGAAGCAGCAGCCAAGGCCGAACCATGCCCCCCCGCCCCGCCCCCCCCAGAGGAGGCAGGACCCAGCTGCAGACCCGAGGTGCGGCCCGGGGGAGGAGGTGCCCACAAGACTGCCTCCCAGGCCACAGCCCCAGCTGCACCTCAGCTGCTCCACCACGGAGCCGTTTCCCAGGGTAAGGGGCCCCTCCCACCCCCACCCTGGAACCCAAAACCAATCCTTTCTCACGGGCCAGAGTACTCAGGTGCCACCCCCACACCAGGAGCCAGATGCCCTGTCTCCCTCCTGTCTGGAGAGTACTCCACAGTCTGCAAAGCCTTTTCCTGGTGACTGGCCCTGGGAGAGAGCAACTACAATCTACAGGACACACAGGGCACCAGGCAGTGTGTCAGAGGCTCCCAACCACTCTGAGTTCTATTCTCAATTGAGGCAACTGAGGCTCAGAGAGGTTGAGTCATCTGCCGAAGGACACACAGCCAGCAGATGGCAGAGCCAAAGCTTGAACTCTTTCCTGATGAAAAAAGGCCCAATAAAGTTCTCCATATGTTGTTACAAACTCCTTTTTAAAGTAAACCTTTTAATTGTCATTTTCAATGGCTCCGTTAAATTTCAGCAATAGCTCTCATTTTGACACTGAAATTTCACATCTAGGCATATATCCTAATAAAATAAAGAGTTCAATCATTCTAAGACAAAGATTCATACACAAAAATGTTCTTTGAAATATTATTTTTTAAAAAAGAAAGAAATTGGAAAAAAACTGAAGATCCAACACTAGCATCAGGGTTAATTGAATTAAGGTTTAGTGCATTTATATTAGTGGATTTTATGCATTAGCATTTAAAATCACATTTCCAAAAAAATGTGTAATGACTTATGATGTAGAATAGTTTGGTTAAGGGGGGGGGGGGGCTGTGAAGCCAGAGTACTTGGATTTCAATGCTGATTTCATCATTTAGTAGTAGTCTGACTTTCAGCAAATTACTTCCCTGATCCTCAGTTTCCTCCTCTGTCAAATGGGGATATTAATACCCCAAAGAGGTCTTGTCAGAATTAAACAAGATAGTCCATGAAGAGAGCTTAACACAGTTCTTTATGTGTAGCAAGAAGTCGTAAATGATCTTTTATATATGTGCATATGTAGTTACATACAACAGAAAGTTTAAAATACAAATCTAAATAGAAAATATATACCTAATTTTGTATAAATTATTTTGTATAAATATTCCTGGAAGGAAGCCGACCAAATGTTAGCAATGGTTATTTCTGTGTGTTAGGCTTTTGGATAGTTTTTATTTGCATCTTTATAATAGTTCATTTCTCAACATTTCTACAGTCAACTATATTATTGTAAAGATCAGGAAAATAAACATTATTAAAAAATAAAACCACAGGTGTGCTGTAGTTCATTTACCCATTCCTTTATTGTTAGATTTTGGGTTTTCCAATTTGGGGCAATGAATATCTTTGTGCATAAAATCTTTTCCAGATCTACATTTATTTTCTTAAAATTATTAATTCCCTAAAATTATTGGCTTAAGGGCCTCTGCATTTTAAGGCTCCCTAATATACCTCTGTTATACTAATTTATGTTACATCATATTTTAACCACTTAAAAACGGTATCTTCCTCTGATGACAGTTTCCCATTTAGTTTCTTTTCTGTATTGCCAGTTTATCACTTTCTTCACTTCTCAGTGTCTTTCTTACCGATTTTCTAAGCGCTTTTACATATTAAATTTACCAATCCTTTGTATGTTGCAATTTCTGCAGCCTTTTCCCCAATTCATTGACTCCTTTTAATTTCACTTTTTTTAACATATAGGTTTTTTTGTTTTGTTTTGTTTTGTATGAACGAACATATCCCATTGGGATTTATTTCATACACTTTAAACCTAGAAAATACTCCCTCCTCTGGAGAACTGATATATTCTCATACTTTTTTTTTCATACTGTTTTTTAATGGTTTAATTTTTCTGCCCACATTTAACTATATGTCAGGAATTTGTTTTGATGTATGTGGGATGATATGCCTCTGAATTACATTTTTTCTTCCTTTCCTTAAACTTTTTATTTTGAAATAATTTCAAACTTACAGGACAGTTGCAAAATTAACACAAAACCCATGCAGAGAACTCCAACATACCCCCCATAACCAGATCCACCAATTTCAATATTTTGCAACATTTGCCATATCATTTCTATCTATCCATCTATTTATCTATTTTCTAAGCCTTTGAGAGTAGGTTGTACACATCGTGCTTCCTATTTTTCCTAACAAGGATATTCATTTATGTAACCACCTTAAGTACAGTTATCAAGTTCAAGAACTTTAACCGTATAAACTTTACCATTCTTATTCCAATTTTTTTTCACATGTCCCAACAACTTTGGTTTCTGTAGTGCAGTGGTTATCACGTCTGCCTGCACATGTCCCAACAATGTCCCTTTGAGCCTTTTCTCCGCCAGTATTAGATCCACTTCAGGATCCTGTATTGCACTTAATTGTCATTGTCTCTTTAGTTGCTCTTTTTTTTTCAATTGTGGAAACATACATACACATAAAATTTCTCATCTCAGCCACTCCCAAGCACACAACTCAGTGGCATTAATCACATTGGCAATGCTGTGCTACCCTCACCACCACCCCTGACCCGAATTTCCCACCACCCCACATGGAAACCCTGCAGCCACTCTGCATTAACCCCCACCCTCCCAGCCTGTACCCTCCTGTCTCCATGAGTCTGCATAGCCTAGCTGGTTCATACACTGCAGTCATACAACATCTGTCCCTGAATTACTTTTTTTTCCCCCAAAACGTTAATCAGTTGTCCCAGGATTATTTACGGGATAATCCTCCCTGTTCCCGTTATGTGTGACGCCGCCTTCATGACGTGTTAATTCCTTTTATGTAGGCAGATTTATTTCTTCCTGGCTCCCGGACCTCTATATTCTCGTGCCAGGCCCCCTGTATTTCTGTCTGGATGGTTGTTGTCATAACCATCTTGTTGCGCTGTGATGACTTACTGGGCGAACCCGCGAGGCCAGGGGCTGCGCTGCCGCCCCCTTTCCCCAAGGCCGCCTGGAGGGCTCGGCGGGCGCCACGTGTTCCCTGGCACAGCAGCGCCAGGTGGGCGCAGAGTCACGGTGGGTTCCCGCCCGGAGGGGGAGGGGGGAGGCAGGTGTCCCTAACGACTCTCCTGTCCTCCAGCCTGGGGAGGTGCTGGCCCGGGCTGGGTTACCACATTACAGATGGGGGTGGGGGAACCCTCTGTCCTCTTTCGGGTTTCAAGACAGAAGATGTCCCAGCTCAAGCCACCTTCCTCGCCCCCTGCCCTTGGGCCACCTCCCGCTGCCATAGCTACCCTTCCATTTGCCCACTTCCAGCTCCAGGCCCAGGAACTCCTGGCCACAGGTCTGCCTGGACGCTTTCCTTGCCTGTCGATTCCCTTTTTCCAGGAGTCCTGGGAATCTCCCCCGACCCCACACTCTTCCTGCCCTTGACTGCGAATGCAGGAGGCTTCCAGCTCTTCACACACTGGCCTTAGGCAGGCAAGCCGATTCCTTTCTCTGAGCTCTGAGCTCAGGGTGGAACTTGCCATTCGCTGACTGGCTACTGTGAGCCAGGCCCAGTTCACAGACATGGCGTCTAATAAGAACCCCACGAAGCCTTATCGTACATTCTAAAGCTGAAGAAACCGGGGCTCAAAAAACAAAGTTCTATCACTGGAGGTGCTGCTGGTAGCTCCTTTCAGAGAAGTGCTGTCAGGAGAATAAATTAAACATGAGTGTCCACCTCCGTGCCTGGAGCACCTAGTAGGTGCTCAGTCTACATTACCCCTCTCCTTCCCTTTTTTCTTTTCACATGTGCAGGGAGAACACCAGGGCCTGCTTAAGCTGAGATGAATCACACAGAATATGAAAACGGAAATTAAGGAAAAGTAGAAGTGCTTACTACAGAGGATTGCTGATACTACCAAATAATTACCAATCGTAAATCTGACATATCCACTGGAAGATTTTAATCAGAGGAGTGAATAGGGGGTCAGCGTGTGTGTGCACTGTATGAAAATATCAGGTATAATTCTCTACCTGTAATACTGGTGGGGCACCCATTCCATTTATCAAATGAAAATCTACAGTGTTATTTATAATAAAAAAATAAAGCTCCTAAATGCTCCGTGATAAGGAAATTGCTAAATAAACTGTGGTGCATCAATATGAATAAATATTATGCAAGCCTTAAAATGTCTATTCATCTTTTCATTCAATAGCATTTAGCGTTCCCTGTATTTTATGCCAGAAATTGGGCTGGGGATAAAAAGATAAATTAGAAGTGCTCCCAGCAGCTAAGGAGGGAGGTGGACAGGCTTGTAAACAGATAACGGATGCTGAGACAGAAGTATGAGTGGGTAGGGGTGGGGGTGGGTCCCCGGGGAGAGAAGTCCATTCTTCTAGAGTGGGGGTGGGGTCAGGAAAAGTGCTTTAGAAGATGAGGCTTGAGCCAATTCTTGTTCTTTTTGAAGAGCTTGGAAAAATGTTTCTGCTATGGTGTTAATAAAAAAGAGTGAGAGCAGATGTGGCTCAAGCGGTTGAGCGCCCGCTTCCCACATGGGAAGTCCCAGATTCGGTCCCCGGTGCCTCCTAAAAACAACAAAAAAACACACAAACAACAAGCAAACAAAGGGAAAAACCAACTCAGGGGAGCCGATGTGGCTCAGTTCTTGAGCACCGGTGGAGGTCCAGGGTTCAATTTCTGGCCCCAGTACCAAAAAAAAAAAAAAATTTTTTTAAATTAAAAATGAAAAAGATTGAAAATGTGTGTGTAGTGTGATCATAGCTGTGTAAGAACCACATGCGTGGAAAAAGAAAATGAAAGGAAACACAACTAAATTTTATCATAAACAGCATCCTATTCAAAGTGTATAACTCTGACAAGTAATTCTGTGAAACCCAAAGGTTTCCAGGATTCATGAAAACTCAAGATTGTGGAATATTCGGAGTCCTGAAGAGCTGTGATATTCAGTAGGGAAGAAGGAACATACCTGCCCAGAGAAAGAGAGTGGGAGGACAATTTCAAGTTAAGCTGAGGCAGCCTCGGCTGGCCTAGATTAGAGGGATTGTCCCTCACCCAGGTGGCTGTGGCTGAGACTACTTCTTGTTTAGGAATTGGAGCCCTAATTTTTAACTGGGTACATGGCCAGAAGAAGAGAGACTTCATTTATCAGTGTCTTTGGACGTTGAGGGTGGCTGTGTGACTCAGTTCTGACCAATGAGCTGCGGGCAGACGTGTCACCTGTGACTTCTGGCAAGTGTCCATACAGGAAGTGCTATAGCTGCCTAACCAATTACCCCTAAACTTAGTAGTTAAGACAAGAAACATTTTTTATCTCACTCACTCCCCCTGGGAGAGACTGGGTGGTTCTGGCTCAGGGTTTCTCATGAGGGGGCAGTCAAGACTTGGGCTGGGTGCCTGCGAACATTCTCGCCGTGCTGATTCTGTGATAATCAGGGTAGGCTAAACATTTGCTATATTAGAAACCATGCATGTGTCCCCAGACCTAGGTTTTCTCCCTAGGTCTGGTTTTTAGAATGCTGGTGATAAACTAAGCCTGATTTATTATATGAC
>PVKH010041390.1:0-10946 GCA_004027955.1 Chaetophractus vellerosus
GGATTGTGGTTGGCGGGAAGCGGTGTGGAAGAAACCAAAGGCGTGAGGTGGCCCAATCGGAGTGGTCTGGTTGAATTCTGGAGTTCGATAATGGGTTCCTGAGATTATTTCTTCTGGAAGCAGAGGATTCATTTAGTGTGGCTGATGTAGGTTTGCCAAAGGAAATTTAATGAGAAAAGATGCTTAGGTTTTTGAGACTCCACTGTGCGACCAGCCTCAGCAAGGTTATTCATGCTCCGTCTGTATCTTCCTTTCTGAGGGAGCCTGTCATACTCCTCTCCACAGCAATACCTGTGCATTATCTCAAAAGTGTCCTCCAAATTTTCTTTATTTGGAACTACAGAGAAATGTACAGTTTTGTTGTAGGATTTTCAAGAGTGAGCCTTGGACTTGGTTTCCGGGCACGTGTAATCTTTCATACAAAACATTGCTTGCTTGTGAGAGGAGATCTTTGCCTGCCGTTATAGGGCATAATTGCTTGTGGTAACACACATTGATGTTGCCTCAAGAAAATCCAGGACACCAAACACAGCTTGCTGTACTTGCTGAACTTCTTAACATAGAGGCGATTGTTAATTATTTGGAAAACATTAGCTAATGGATACTCTTATTGATTCATAATAATATTTTCCTTACTTTTTAGGTATACAATTTATGCCATTAAATAAAGGAAATGTATGCAAAAAGCCATCACTTCCTAAAGTAAGATATTTATGGGCTTCTCTTGACTATATATAGAGAGTGTGAATTCTGTTTGAATTTATTTATTACTTATTTATTACTTGGCAAAGCATTTGCTTAGGCAGCAGTAGAGGCACAAATTTCCTCAATTCCCACATCCAAAAGTATCACCCAGAAGTAACAATCCCCCAAAGCTTCTCTGCACCAGGCTTTTCATTTGTGCTTCATAACAACCATGCAGGTGCTATTGTTCCTGTTTTACAGAGGAGGAAATGGACAGAACAACTCGTTTCTTAAAAATGTGGCTGAAGTTTCACAAATTAAATGTTGCTTTTTTGATTAATGGTTTGTACATTTTCCTTCGAATCATAATCCCAGCAGGTTTTTAATTTCAGCAATTTTCTCAGCGAGAAAGGAGCTAAACAATGATGTGTCTGTAAAAGTATGAACAAAAATGGTTACCTTTAGAGTTTTGCAGAAATGGAAAGATGCAAGAACACTGATTTCTTTCTTTCTTTTTATTCTTGACATGTTGGGAAAGTCTAAGACAGTTTTGGTGTGAAAGAAGTTACAGTACTAAGAAGTGTGAATTTACTGTGCTCTTCTGACCTCAGAAACATGTTTGCACTTCATTTTAACCTTCTCTCTCTCTCAACCGCCTCCCGCCCCACCCTCGTCCCATGTCTCTCTCTCCCCCTCTCTCTCCTATTTTCTTATGATTTTGGTCATATGACTGTTATCTGTTTGGCTGAAATTCTCCAGGAATATCTATATCAGATTTAGACTAGTAACAAAATGACACCCAGAAAGAAGGGTAAAATAGAATGTTATTAGTTACTGTTAGCTACTCTTAATGTTCTAATAGTGATTTGTATCCAATCATATAAAAATTCTTGTAGAATTTGAAAATGACTATTGAGAAGAAAGATTATTTTTTATAATACATAAAATATCCATTTAAACCCCCAGAACTTTCTAAATATTTGATAGAAATTGAACTTTCTATCTTTCCCTGAAGTGATAGCTCATGCAAGTGTTAGAATAAATGCAACTAATCATATTTTATACCACTGAATTATTTGAAGATTTTTGGAAACTTTCTGGAACCATTAACATTTTTTTGTCTTTTTTTGTATTTTAAAAAATTTTCTCTTCTCTTTTCGCGTTTCTTATAGTTACAAATTTAGGGGAAAAATAGATATGATCTCTTCTTAGGAATCAACCTGTCACTACTGTTTAAAGACTGTGGCCTCATGTATTCTGAGACGATAGAATTCACAAGTGTTGGAAAAAGAGGGGCTCAAGTTTTACAATTACAACTCTTTGATTGGAGGATTAGTTAGAAAAAGTTGGATTGGTATTTTTATTAATTTATGGCATGTTTGGTAGACTCCAGGTATTGGATTGTGGGAAGAGAATAGTAAGAACTTCAGGTGTCTGGGTAATAATTAAGTGATTTCCTCCAGAATGGAATAAATGCAAAGTCAGTCTATCAGGGGCTAAGGTAACTTGGCTAAGCATCAGAGATACATGAAAAAAAAAAGAGGGTCCAACAAGATTATTGATTAGTAAGCTTATGGCCTGAAGGTAAATTAAGTCACTTTGTATGATTTTTAACCCAGGCATTGAACTAAGTATAAGATTTGGAACCAAACATGAATTTATGACTATAACTTCAATGAATTTATTTCTTTGTAGCTGAAGTTTGGGTGAATTGCACTAACCTTCCAGAAATGCTTTGAGGTGTCTGCATGGGCCTGGCTGGCCTGCTCACCTTTTTTTATCAGGGTGTCCCGGGGATCAAACCCAGGTCCTCCCATATGGTATACGGATGCCCACTTAAGCCACATCTGCTTCTCCGTATCTGTTTAAATAGCAAATGACAATAATCAAGTATCACCTAAAAGCTAACTGATTCTAATAAAACATAAGTGTGTATGATGTATAAATCTCTGTTTTCATTTTTTGAACCAAGACTTCAATTCCACATACAGGAGGAGCTAAAATGATCAACTTACTTTTAAAATCCAATGATTGGAATTTTTTCTTCCTTTTCATAATTCATCAGCAACACTCATAGATGCTATCGTGGCAGGTGGTCATGATATTTTCTTCTTATTTGAATTTTTCAAAATCAAAGTATTGATTTCAACTCCTTACCATGATATCTTGTTGAAATGAAGAAAGTATTAATCTTGTGAAATAGCATGAGGACTGTGATTTGGAAGCCAAACTGATCTAGAGTTTTAGGATAGCACTATAGTGAAAAGAATTCCTTTACAAATAACAGTTGCTAGAGGAAAGAGGGAAGACCTACTACTATCCCACTTACTTACTCTCTACAAATAAAGACAAATAAATTCTTGTAGCATTAAATAAAGTCTGAACATATTACAATATATATATCTAGATATTCACACATAACATTCAAGTAAATAATATCAATAATTCATGTTATGTGTCCAGAATTTCGATAGGGGCAGTGGCAGGTTTGAATACACCATTTTTCATGATTCTTGTCCTCATGAGATCTCTGCAAACTAAATTCTCACTACTTCTGAATACATCCTTTCTGCTCGTTTTTCTACCTTATTCCCAATTCTCTCTTTTAGGTTACAAAAATTAAGATTTCTGTACATCTCTGAGAATTAAAAAAATAAAGTCAATGTGAAGACATTATGTCTCCCAGGCCCAATATGGAAGAATAAGACAAAGTTTAGCTGTAATATAATCATTGGCATTAAAATAGCTAAAGGAAGAATATAATAAAGGAAGTAGGCAGTAACATGAAAGCAAAGAAAAACAAGGCTTTAGAGCATGATGTAGAAGAGTTGTTCTGAAATTGCATGGGTATCTGGTCTCCATAAATCAGGTATGTATACATAGAGGAGATGGAAGTGTACAATTCTCCATACTTGCTGTGATAACCCCCAGAACTGTATGGTTTGTTCTCCTTGTTCTGATTCTTTAATCTACCTTCTGATTATAATTTGACTTCCTGTGTAGCTTTTCTCCAATGTCATTACAAAATCTGATTTGCCAGGTTGTTATGCCTCTATTCTAAAGGGATACCTTAACATTTTGACTTATATTTCAATATTTTCTGAGTCCAGTTATTGAGACAATTTCTGAGAGACTGATAACCTGATAATTGATATTCTTGGTGTATGAAGACTTTGCTGTAAACTGGTGGACTTTCACTAATTAAATACCATCCTAGGAAGTGCTGGCTGCGCTGCCAGCTGGCTGGTTTCTTTTCCAACAGTATTTTCTTCTCAGCTCAACTCTCCTTTCAAATTTCAGTGCTAATTTTTGCACTTACCATCCTCCCATCCCCCCTCCCCCCTTTCTTCTGCCCATCCCACTCCTACCTAACCTTAACAGGCAGTTCAAGGTTTACATCCTTTGCAGCAGTGGTTCTCAACTTTGGCTGTACCCTAGATTTACTTGGGGAACTTTAAAAAATTCCAATGCGAGGGCCACACCTCAGACTAATTAAATCAGAACGTAAGTAGATGGGTTCCAAGGTAATTCCAATGTGCAGCTAAAATTGAAAACTTTTGATTTAGATAGTCTCTATTAATTTATCTAGCCCACCTGAATTCTCCCTTCTCTGAATTCCTTTTGTATTCAACTTGTTTTCATATTTCTTTAGTATTTGTAATATGAAAATATACTCCCTGTGAGCACATGGGTATATTGTAAAGGCATTGTATGTATAATTTATTAAATTTCCTCTGATAAACATAAAATCCTTTGATAAACACCAGGTGAATAGTGTGCCATATTTATAAACAAACCATTCTCTTCCTAGGTTGCTTACACATATTTCACAGTTAGCATAAAATTCATATTCCTTCTACTTTGGCAATACATTTGACACAAGATATATGGAGAATATGTATCTATGCATATATATATGTGTGTGTGTGCATAACCAGTTGTATACATAAAGTCAATTCTGCCGAAATTCCAAAGCAGGATATTAAATAGAAAAGGGAAAAGTTGGTTTAATTATCTCATATTATCAACAGCCATTTTTCATGATCCTATTTTGTTGTTTTCAGTCAATAGAATCAGAAGCTTATGTTTTTATTAAAATTTATTAATATTGCTCAATTTCTAAGATGATATCCTGAACTTGCTAGACTGATGATTTAAATATATGATAATATGTTTTTATATCCCACATTTGAAAACCAAGATGATGCCATTCTCAGTTTATAATTGGATAAAATAAGACTATCGCCTTTTAGTGGATATATCTGTCCTCAGATTTCAGCCAAGTTCAAACGAGCTCAAATGATGACTTGATCCACATGATTCTTGCTAACTGTGAAAGGAAAAGTTTAAGGAATCTTTTTTTTTTAAAAAAAAACTGTTTCCCACTTTCATTTTTTTACCCTGGATACAGAATCAAGCTTTTAGGGGTATGACATTAGGGAGATTTTAAAAAGCTTCACGAGTAACCAAGGTGTTGAAGGGTAAATGTAACTCAACCTGTGAGTTTTAGCCTTTATTTTCCCATTTTTTCTTCACCATGTTTTATGGTGAATCATAGTTAGAAAAACTACAGGATTAACTATTTTTGGTTTGAATTATATAAGCCAAAGGTATTGATTTTCTCATTGCCTGGAATAGAAACTCGAACAAAATAACCAATTAAGACTTTTGAAAATTAGACTGGAAGATTATATTTTTACCTTGTAGAGTTTTGTCCAGAAAGCTGGCACAGATTTTAATTCTATCTATTATGATCTACTTATTTGCTGTAAAATGTCAGCACCTGCTTTTAAAGAAAACATCCTTTCAGAATGAAGGGGTTAAAGAACTTGGAGTTCCTCACATGTGACTGTGACAAATTGCTTTAACCTTTAGATACTCTATGTTACTTCTGACTCACTCAAGAATAGCTAAGCCCAGGTTGATCTCAGAAGGGACCCCATTTTATTCCTGAAAGCAGTGATTATATGTGATATGCTTTAAAACCTAACAATTATGAATATTATCATCAGATGTCAGGCAGTACCTAGTACATCTGGATCCCCTTTATGATAAAGTCTGACATTTCATGCTAGACTCAGAGGGTACCTTTTCTTAAAAGGTGGTCCTCTAAGGAATCATTCCTCTAGCTCACACCAGGAGGAGGTACCTTGAGGAGTATTTTGTTCCTTTCCATTTATACCCTTCATGCAATAGCACTTTTGTTGGTTTAGGTAATTTGACAAATGGAATTTTAAAAAAGGATTATTAAAGCAACTAGCCAAAATGCAGCATCAGAAATTCTGGAAACTTACGGAAATGACTTTTTAAATACATTATTTAATAATTTATATTTGACATTTTAGATTTTGAGCAGCTCCTGAGTGAGAAGAGAATTGGAATAGAGACAGTGTTTTGCCTAAGGTTTCACTTAGCTAGATGTATCCAGAAAGATATGTTATAATTAGAGTCAATTCCAGGGGTTTTCATGGTCATGAAAGACACTAAGCCATTGAGACAGTATATGCTAATGGAAAATGTAATGTAATTCAGTTTATATGTTGAGATCACTTTGATTTAAGAATTCAGGTGTTTTGTTATTATTATTATTGATTATTTTGGTTGCAAGAAACAGAGACCTTTCAAGTAGGCTCTCCCCAAAGAGCCGGAATCAAAAGAGGTCTGACAGGGAGTGGATGTGGCTCAAGCCGTTGAGCGCCTGCTTCCCACATGGGAGGGCCTGAGTTCGGTTCCTGGTACCTCCTGAAAAAACAAACAAGAAGCAAAACAAAACAAAACAAAACAAAAAAACAACTCAGGGAAGCAGATGTGGCTCAGTGGTTGAGCACTGGCTTCCAAAATATGAGGGTCCTGGGTTCAATTCCCAGCCCCTTGGTACCTCAAAAAAAAAAAAAAAATAAGAGGTCTGGGCTTCAATGATGCAATAATTCAAGGTCATGCTTGGACTTTCAGAGGCAGGAGATCGAGCTCGAGCATCTTTCCTCTTGTGTTCAGCTGTTCCTTAGACTAGCTGTACTCCACATGCCTGCATCTTTCTGTTGCCTAATCCAATAAACGGTGGCAGTGGGGCAGGGGGCATCAATGCCATCCTGTATACTTGCTGCTATAGGTAAGAAATGTTTCTCTGATAATATGACTGAGATATGATCCCCAAACATATTGTTACAAAAAATGTGATTGGGAAGAAAGAAGGAATGAGTCCAGAGAAGAAGGATTGTGGGGAGAAGATGTTAAATTCAAGTTTGGTTGTATTGAGCAGAAGGTGACTAGATATATACAAGTTGATAGATCTAGAAGGTATTTGATTGGATGAGTCTGAAGCTCAGTGCAGAGGGCAGGGCTGTAGATTTGTCTTTGGTTGTTATCAGCACATAGGTGAGAGTTCAAATCATTAGCTCAAAGGAAATTATGTAAAAAGAACATATATACAGAAGAACAGTGTGCAGAAAAATGAGGCGATAAAAACCCTGTGGGATAACCAACATTTAGAGAACAAGTAGAAGAAAAACAAGAGAACTCATTAAAAAGAGTAATCGAATACTCAAAGTAGGAGCATTTTAAAAAGGAATGAATCTCCTTCATTCTCAAGTGGAACAGAGAAGACAAGTAAAATAAGAATTGACAATTGATAGATTTTGGCACTATGGAGATTGTTGAGTGTCATTTCCAGAGCAGTTTTTGTGGAGTTGAGGTAGGTGTGTGATGGGTAGTTGGGGAAAGCTACCTTTTCATGGTGGAGAGAGACTGGGAAATCGGAGGTGAAGAGGTGGAGTTTGCTAGAGTTAAATATTCTTCAGAAGCAGCTGAACAAGAAAAAAGAAATCAAGCACAGAGTTAGAGGTAGGGCCTGAGCCAAGAAAGGGATTCTTTTTCAGTTAGAAGAAATTTGAATATGTTTATCAGCTAGGTGGAGGAGACTGAAGGGTTGGAAAAAAATTATGGCATAAACAAATCTAAGAGGAAGATGCTTGGAGAAAGATTTCACATTGATATGTAGTTTCTAGTCTATTAGAGTTAAATTCTTGAGTTGGCTCCCAGAAAAAACTATGTAGTGTGTATCTAATGACTAGTTAACCTTTAAATTGTTTTATTAAATCATTGATATCTGTGCCAAATCTTTCTGTCTCTGATCTCTTACTGTGGGTGATGGCATTTTCTTTCTTTTACCTTTTTCTTGTTTACAATGGTGTAAACAAGAGATGACATGAACAATTAAAATCCTTGGATAATTCATTAAAACTAGATTTTCTTTTCTTTTTTTATTGTATTAAAATTATTTTTAATCATTTTGATCTACTTTAATATTTAGTAAAATTCAAAATATAAAGTCATTAAGTTTCTTTTCCAAATTATCCCCTGGTAAAAATAATAATAAGAAAGAAATTTGAATGTTTCCCTTAGCAAAAAGATATAACAAAACACTGCCCTCCCCAACCCCAATAAAGTGATGGATGTGGATTACAATGCGAAAATTAAAGTTTTGTGATCAGGAACCTTTGACCAATTAAAAATTGTAATTACTTCCTTATGGCTTTGGTGATTGAAGAGTTGGAAGTCCCTTGGAAGTACCACTGAAGCATGGTCATACCATGCCAACCCGGTTAGAGAGCAGAGACCAGGATTCAGAAAAGACTTAGCATGGGACATTTATACAGAATGAATTAAGGAAATGTAACCAGGTGACATCTACCTCATCATAATACACAGTTTCAACACAAGTTCCTAATATTGCACCTTGGATTCCTTGAGACAGGAAGTCTGATATAACGGCTAATTATTTTTTGAAGTGTTTGTCATTAACACCCTTACTCAACTATGCATGTTGTGATCAGTGCTCTGAGGTTATTCGTAGACTTGTAGCAGCCAACATTTCTTTTCCTGTTAAAGGAGAAAAAAGGACTCTGTAGCTCTACTTGACATCCTGGGAAGACCCAGAATGATTTACAACTACTTTATTTGGTGCTTCTGACTTGAAAATTTAATGACAAATAATATATGCAATGTTACCACTGGGAAATTTATAGAGTTCCTCTGTTTTACATATGGAGTACTCAGAATTAAAATTTTAAACTGGGGAAAGATAAGAGCCTAAAGTAGTAGTTGAGAGGGAGTAAAACTGTTGAGAGTAGGGGAGGCAAATAATAAAGCCACAAAATATTCTTCAATGTTCTGAAAGAGGAAAGATTAAGAAGTAGATTCTGGAAGCAAAACAAAACAAACCAAAAATCGGAATTGAATTGGGGGTGGGGTTTGAACCTAGTGTTATGCAAGTCACAGACACCTGGTAAGCGGCTTTCACCTAGACCTCATTACCCTCACCTTCTCTGAGGAAGTCATGAACACACACTAAACTGGCATCCTCTGGCCTTCTGAAACCCCCACTCCTTTTCTATTGTGTGCCATTAAGTCTACTGAAAAGCCTGGCCAGACCTTAACCAGGAACAATCAGCCCCAGATAATAATCAAGGCAGGAATTCTCAGTGGCAGGGCCCTCACTCCCCAGAGGTGGATAAAAACCACACTCAAAGAGCATAGATTTGTTTGTCTCCTCTGATGTGAAGTGGGACATGCCCACCCTGACCTGTGCCGTTTTGGCCACCCCGGGAGACTGACCATGATGGATTTCTTCCCCTACTCTTTTGAACTCTGTGTGCTGTGTGAATAACAACGACGTTATTTGCTCTTCTGGACTTTTTTTTTTTTAAAGATTTATTTATTTATTATTTTTAAAATTATATATATATATTTAGGATACATTGATTACATAAATGTTACACAGAAATTTTAAGAGTACCCATACGCCACCCTCCCATACCTCCCACAACCTCCCACATATATATCCTTCATCAGTGTGGCACAATGCCTGTGATAGATATACACATTTTGGGGCTTTGCCATCAAGCATGGATCACAGTTCAGACTGTAGACCACCCTCTCTCCCATACAGTTCTGCATGATACATGATGATATAAAATGGCCTTTATCCTCCATTGCAACATCACCCATGGCCATTCCCAAGTCCCCAAAAAAACCCCGTATTACAATTGCCCTTCCCTCTCCCTGACCCCAAAGTGTCCAGTGACCCTGACTCCACATAATTTTGTAATTTCTTCCATTGCATGTATTACAAGTCTATAACAGGACACCAACAAGTCCATTCTAGTCCATAGTTCTTCCCCCAATCCCGAGGAGTCTGGGCTGGTGATGTCCCCTCCACCACCAAGTGAGGGGGAGCTTATATCTCATGGATACGATGGAAGAGTTGATCTGCCTGCAGCTGCAGGCTCTCTCCATTCCGCAGGATAGCCGTCGTCAATCATCCTCTCCTCACTAGGTGTCCTGGGTGAGTCCATTGAGTTGTAGAGTAGGAGTTGCAGGTCCACAGAGCCTCTGGACCCAGTTGACACATGGATAGTGCATAGGCTCTGGTCTCTGGAAGTACACCTAAAACTCTGGCATCAAATATAGGTTTGGACCATGAGCAGAGAAGACATATTTCAGTCAGTCTCTGTCACTCTCAGGAGCATGGGTTCCAAATTAGGGCCCACTGGTAAGGCACCAAACTCTGGGGCTATCTGCCCTGATATAGGACCTGGATATCTCCAAAGCCCTCAGGAGGCCCTCTGTTTGGGGTGATATCCATATTGGAATCCTAGGAGGTCCTACTGGGGTGTGCATAAATGTTACCTCTGGGTTGGTCTCCCGACTCTCTTTGAAGTCTCTTAGCCCTATGAACTTATTTGTGTTTATTTAACATTTCCCCCTTTTATTTGGAGTCTTTTCCCAGTCATTCTGCCCGTTGCCATTTGTTAGTAATCCCTCGTTGCCAGGGAGGCTCATCCCCGGGAGTCATGTCCCACGCTGGGAGGAAGGTAATGCATTCATATGCTGAGTTTGGCTTAGAGAGAGGCCACATTTGAGCAACAAAGAGGTTCTCCAGAGGCAACTCTTAGGCACCCCTTAACACTAGGGTATTTCAATTTCAACAGCAATGACTCATAAGGCTAGTCATCAATAACAAGGGCCCATCAATGGATCATCCTCCTTTGCCAGACACTGCCCCTGCACTCAGGGGGACATTGCTACTCTTCTGGAAAATATGGCAGAGCTCTCCAAGATGGGAATTCAGTGTTCTCCCATTTATTGAGTAATTTTTCTGTTTTTAAAGATTTATTTATTTCTTTATTATATATCCCCCTCCCCTTCTGCTTGTTCTTGCTGTGTTCATTTTTGTGTTCTTCTGTGTCTGCTTGTCTCTCCCC
>PVKH010041391.1:0-10944 GCA_004027955.1 Chaetophractus vellerosus
TGGCATCTGCTTGTTTAGGCCTCTGCTTGTTGTGGCAGGTGCAGAGTCTAGCTCATTGTGGCATCTACTTGTCTTCTTTAGGAGGCACTGAGATCCGAACCAGGGACCTCCCATGTGGTAGGTGGGCGCCTAACTGGTTGAGCCACAACTGCATCCCCAGTGGTGCAGTTTGATTGTTGAAAACGGTGAAGGCTGTTTTTAAAAGGGAGTTAATGGAATTTAGGGGCCCACAGAAAGTTTTTGCAGCTTCTTACAGATATCTGAGGCAGACTGGCTAATAAAGTGAGTTTCTAGGAGGATCTGCCCTTTTTCTAGAGTTAGGATCTTTTGTCCTGCCTCTCAGTAATTTCCTTGAGCTTATTATAATTGACTGGTTTGGTGGTGCATTTCTTCATCCCTTTTAGGAGACATGTGACCACATGGTCTCTGGCCCGTAGATCTGCCTGTTCCCCCCTTCTTTCTTACACAGGTTTAACTGGAATACAGGGTCCTATACAGAGGTTACTTTTGGCCATCCTCTAACTTGTACTGTGGCCATGTGGTATGGCAGGAAAGGATCAGCATTTTTTTTTTTTAGGCTATTAGTAGGTAGGTTCTAATCCCTGAGAAGATACCCCAAGGGGAGTCTGTTGGAATGCTAGAGGCTGTGCCCATTGTTCTAGGGAGAAATATGGGAGAAAATTTGTCAGCTGAATTGGCATCCCAGACCTGGCCCGACTGAACTTTCAGCATCCAAGCTGAAGCACTCAGGCTGATCAAGTCCTGAGGGACATTTGGAGCGTGTTTCCAAACCAAAGTGCCCAAGCCACTTAAGTCTTGGGGCACATTTAGAGATGCTACTCTGGTTCCTGGTGTCCTGAGAATTGCAGAACCCTTGCAGCCAGGCATCTCTGGGGAGATCTAGACTTGGAAGACCCCTGGACATAGGTTCTGGACCAAAGCTGCTGTGGCAGTTTGATGTTATTTATAAATTCCGAAAAGAGATAATGATTATGTTTGTAAACTGGTCTGTTTCTTTGATTGTATTAGATGCAGCTGAGACATCTGATTAAATTTTGTTAAGATTAGGGCTTTGCCAAACTCAGCATATAAATGCATTGCCTCCCCCCCCCCCCAGCGTGGGACATGACTCCCGGGCATAAGCCTCCCTGGCACCAAGGGATTACTACCAAGCACCAACTAGCAATGCAACTGAAAAAAGACCTTGAGTTAACTGGGGGAAAGGTAAAGACAAATGAGTTTATATGGCTAAGAGACTTCAAAGCGAGCCAGGAGGTCATCCCAATGGTAACACTTATGCACACCTTAGCAGGATCTCATACACTGCCAAAGTGGACACTACCCCGAACAGTGGGGCACCTGAGGGCTCTGGAGACACCCAGGTCCTATAGTCAGGGCAGACTGCTCCAGAGTTTGGTGCCTTGCCAGTGGGCCCTGCTTTGGAGTTTGTGCTCCTAAGAGTGACAGAGTTGGACTCAATTGTGGCTTCCCTACACATGGCTCATCTGTCCCTTCTATTTAAACCTATACTTGGTGCTGGAGTTTGTAAGTGTACATCCAAAAGACTGGAGTGTTTGGGCTATCCATGTGCCAGCTGGGCCCGGAACCTCAGTGGAGTTGCAGCACCTACTCTATAGCTCATTAGACTCACCCAGGACAACTAACAAAGAGCTGATGATGGGCAACGACTATCCCGAAGAACAGAGTCTGCAACTGCAAGCAAGATAGTCCCATCCATCTTCCCCATGGGATATAAGCCCCCTTTCAATTAGAGGTGGAGTGGACATCACCATGCCAGAATTCTCAGGATTGGGGAAAGAACTATGGATTAGAGTGGACTTACTGGTATTCTACTATGGCCATATTGTGATTCTAGCAATGGAAGAAATTACAACATTGATGTGGAGTCAGTGGCCACTGGAGGCTCTGGGGGCAGGGAGAGGGAAAGACAGTTGTAATACGGGGACTTTTTTGAGACTTGGGAATTGTCCCGAATGACCCTGCAACGACAGATATAAGCCATTTTATATCATCACATAACATGCAGAACTGTGTGGAAGAGAGAGTAGACTACAATGTGAACAATGGTACATGCTTAATGGCAATGCCCTAGGATGTGTTTATCAATTGCAATAAATGTGCCACACTAATGAAGGATGTTTATGTGGGAGGGTGTGGGAGGTGTGGGGAGTGGGACATATGGGAATCCCTATATTTTTGGTAACATTTATGGAATCTAAGTGTCTTTAAAAGAAAAAAAAAGAAAAAAGATTAGGGCTTTGATTCAACTACATCATTAGACTGTGACTCAGCATTGAGTCCCAGCCCCCTTGGGCTGATAAAAGAGACTCTCACATGGAAGTAGACACAGAGAAGAAGATACACAGGAAGAGAGAGTGCTGCACAGATACCTTCCTGGGAAGAGAGCTGAGCCTGATAGTCTACAGCTGACCTTGTGAAGAAAACAGAGCATCTAAGCTCTGGGAAGGGAGATGAGCCCTATGCTAGCCTAAAGCTGAGATCAGAAGAAGCTGGACCCATGGAGCCTTAAGAGGAAGGAGGAAGCCTCAACCCTCGCAGCTATTGGCAGTCATCTTGTGTCAACACATGGCAACAGACTTTGGGTGAGAAAGTACCTCTTATGGTACCTTGAGTTGAACTCTTTAGGGCCTGGTAACTATAAGCTTTTATTCCAAATAAATACCCTTTATAAAAACCAACAGATTTCTGGTACTTTGCATCAGCATCCCATTGACTGACTAATACAGCTGCCACGCTGAATTTTCTTCCTAGAAGAAGGGTGATCTCCTTTATCTTGATTATTGTCCAGTTGGCTAGAGATTGAGGTCAGGGACCTAGCCTGTAAGGGAACACAACTTTTCTACAGACCCTTTCCACATTACACTAGATTTTTAAGGTCATTAGGGCATAAGTTATACTTAGAGAAATGGGACCTGTAATTGGAGAGGCAGTTAAGGAAGTGGCCTCAGATTGATTTTATGACCTCTTGGGGAGTGGGTGAGGGTTAAGACTGGAGCAATGCTGAAACTATTTAGTAAGCCCAATTATTTCAGAAGATTTCTGCAGAGAGGATGAAAACAGTTTATCACAACAGTTTATCACCAAGAGACTTGGTGTTGTTGTGATTGCCCTGAGGTTTTTGAAGGTGTAGAAGGAGGAGATGATTGAAGTTAGAGAAGGGGGTAAGATGGCATAGATAGAAATTCTGAGAGTATTTAAGGAAATGACAGTGGTGCAACATTTACATTGGAAGAAGATTAGAGTGGGGCAGATCTCCTGGGTTCCTGTAGGACTCCTACTGGATTTGGGGGATGTCCCCAGTCAGGTTCCAAGGGCAGTGTCACTTGCTGTCTAGAGTCTCCTTGATCTGCATGGCATGGGGACTAGCCCCTACCACCTCTGAAAAGGGAGCCTGAGAACTCTAGATCAACTGAGGTTATGTCCTTTGATATCAGGGCTGGAGACCCGTATGGAAATGGACACACATGCCTGCACCCTCCACCTGACAGACATACGTAGACAGACTTCCGTTAGAAGCTAAAATCTCACCAGTCTTGTTGGATGGAGAGAGGGCTTACCAGAGATTATCTTCTCCTGTCTGGCTTGCCATAATATGTTATTGAAACTGGTAGTCGGCATCTAGGTTCTTGGCTTCATCACAAGAAATAATTCAAGAATGACTCACAAATTAATTAGGCAAGCAAAGAATTTATTGGAGGTTAAAGCAAGAGAATAGAAGTGCACCTTCAGAGAGATGAAGGGGGCACTTTTAAGGAAGAAAAAATGTGAAGTTCTGCCCTGGGGTCCCCTGTTTTATGGGGGTACAGAACGCCAGGGTCTGTACTGATAAGCAAGGGCTTAGGGTACAGGAACCCTGGGGCGTGGGGTACCTAGGGGTGTGGGGGGTGCTGTCCTGTGGCGATTGGCTTCAGGCTGCTGTCCATGACTCTGCAGGGAATGTTGACTAGCAGTGATTAGCGTCTGGTCACTGTCCATGAGGCGTGATGTCATTGTCCATGACGTGTGGAGTAACCTGAAAACTGGGTAGGTGGGTGGTGGTGATGCCCCTCTTTCCCTTTTCCTCTTTGCTGGCTGCCTTCTGATAATGCAGCCTTTGGGTGTATGTGCTCTAAGCTGCAGGGTGTGTGCTTGTAATCTTCAGGTTGTGTGCTTGTAAGCTGCCCCTTCCTAACTTGACTTTGTGACTCAGCAGGTTAATGCTAGCCAGCAGGTCAGTACCTCAGTTTCTCTTACCAGGCTTATTAGATCCCCCTTAGGTCCCTATTCTATCCTGCTTCAATCATTGACTGTGACATCACTTCCAAAAACCTTTTACTTCTTTCCATATCCATTTAAGACTAATCTTACATCCTTCATTCTGTTCTGTGAAAAACTAATTATTTCAGTTTTAGGAAAGAACTACATTCTCTTCTTTTAACTTAATTTCATTAAACACAAACTTACAATTTTCATCTTAAAGATCTAATAAATATAATACTAATTTATTTTATTAGTGTCTGTATAAACATAGGGAGATTATACCCAAGTCAAATAAAATTGAAACCATTATAGTTTGTGCAAGAAATGTTTTTGCTCTTCCTCTGTAGGAGACAAAAACCTTTTTTCCATAATATTCTAACATTGTGAACAACCTCAAAAGCATACTGACTATCAGGTTCTGGAATATACACACACACACACACACATACATCTTTGTTTAATTTGTTTCAATCATAATTTAGAAAACCTTTCCATAGCTTTCAAGGACTTTTTCTTTACTTACTGAAATTTGGCAACTGGATTATTAATTACTCTCATCCCAAGCCTGTTAAAAATTTTTAAATTGGGGAATTTACAGGACAAACTATTCAAAACAAGGTATTCTCTAATGTATTACCTCTGTCACTATCATTCTTAATTTCTAGGCCTAGTAGACAGAGTTCTAAGTTAAACTCGCATCTCCTTATTTTATTGCAGCTAGCCCTTCCCCCATAGCTTTCTCAATCAGTTTTAATGAGAGCCTTGAATTCAGTCCAGATCAGGAGAAGGCCTGGGGAGAGGGCTGGGTAGGTCGAGTAGCCTAGGCAAAACCCTTTTTCGTCTTCCAGTCATTTCTATATTTAGATTTCTGTATGACCTTTTCATCCTGCTTGGCTTTTCTAATTTGGGGCTCTAGGAGTACTCATTTATATATGTGTGTGTATATATATATAAGCCCTTATTTAATTTTTAGCAATTTGAATAGAGCTCTCTTATGAATTTTCATTTGTTAATTTGTTATTACCATCAAGAAGTATGAAAATATACACTGAACAAAAAGACAGATAAATAAAGTAAATAAAGTTAGACACACAGAAAGAAACATAAAATCTACTAATCGGCTTATAATTCTCAATCTTTTGGTATGGTTTGTCTTCAGGTTTTCCATCATTTCATTCCTCTGGTTTTTACAGCTTTTAAGATCTCCTCTGGCTTCAGTGATTCCTGTAATATGCAAGTATGTTCTTGGAAACACTTTTATATAAAAAAAATTGGAGAAAAATTTATCTGGGCATTGTTTGGTTAACAGGTTTATAGCAAGGAATATATATTCAGGAGGCTATGTTTTAAATATTTTGGTTTTAATTCAGTAGTAAGGCTCCCCTCCTTTGGGGCCCTTTCATTCCAGGTTTCTCTTGGTTACCACTCAGCTGACTTTGGGGCTCTCTAATTTCTGAAGAATATTTCCCATCCCCTGAGGGTTGGTGAAGGGGTGTTACCCTTTTTGTTCTAACCCTGCTCTAATTGACCTCAGTAATGCCCTTTGCCTTTTGAAGCACTGGCTTTTCTCAACCTGGCAAAATGGAAGCTGAGGGACTTCTCAGTTCCTGCACTACTTCACTTATTCCCTGTAAATTTCAATTACCTGTTGGTGCAATTAAGCTTTTTACTTTCTTTAGTTCTCCTCTATAGAGTGGAATATATTTTCTCAGTTATATAAATCTGACATGGGGAATGGGGTAAGGATGCAACAAATTCTTAGTCTATACCTGAAGGTGTTTCCTGGAGTAGAAATTCTACTGGCTCAGCTGCTGATTTTAGAGAGCCATCTTGGCTGAGATGAGATCTAGGATTCTTCTCTACAGAACCATACTACAGCCATTTTCTAACTTCAATCTGTGGATTTCTTGTTTTTTCTCAGACAGTCTGTTGTAGCTAGCCATACCACCCATAACAAATGGCCAGCCAATTGCTATGGCAGTGCGCTTACTATCTTTGTTAAACTTCATAATCTTTTGTTCTTGGAATATGTGCTCTATTCCTTCCAGCATTTTCGGGGCGTCTCTGTACTCATGTGGAGGTTTGCAACAATCAAGCAATCAGGCAACCCCTGCCCACATAGAGGTAGAAGGCTACCCTGGGATTTCCACCGCAGATTCCCCAACCTCACTCATACTTTGGTCTGATGTATCCTGCTGACTATGCCAATTGTTCCCATTATGGCAAGGAATTGTACAAAATGACAGTGTTCTGCCAGACAGGGAATGAATATGTTAGACAAAAGGAGACTCAGACAAGTCCAGCTTAGTGAGTAATGAACATTTATTTAGGGGGCTATGTGGGGTCTTCATCCTTGGCAGTGGGAGGAGAGATAGCATATTCTGAGCTGGATCATCCAAGATAAATCATCCCTGCTCACTGCAAAATGAGAAGAGTATTTTATAATACATGTCTACATACAGATGGGGAAGGCACATGAGGGGTGGCAGGACTTCTAAAGATTGCAGTGTTACAAAATTTATTGATCAGCCACAAGTCCACAACCAGTTCCTGAGGCTTGCCTTTTAACTAGGAATGGAATGTTGCTGTGACTAGAAGGGGAAATAACTGGAAGGACTGGAGGAGAAAATTCTAAGTCATATATGCCACAAGTACAATGTTAATTCAGTAATTTTTCATATATTCACTTCATCATGTTGAGAAAGTTTCCTTCTATTCCTATCTTTCAGAGTGTTTTTTATCAAGCAAGTATGTTGGATTTGGTCAAATACTTTTTCTGCGTCAATCGAGATGATCATGTGATTTTCCTTCTTTGATTTATTAATGTGTTTGATTTTCTTGTGTTGAACCACCCTTGCATACCTGGGATAAAACCCAGTTGATCGTGATGTATAATTCCTTTAATGTGCTTTTGGATTTGATTAGCTAGTGTTCTGTTGAGTATTTTTGCATCTATATTAACTAGGGAAACTGGCCTGTAATTTTCTTTTTTTGTAATTTCTTTATCAGGCTTTATGATTAGGGTAAGGTTGGCTTCATAGAATGAACAGCATTCCCTCCTGTTCAATTTTTTGGAAGCGTTTGAGCAAGATTGGTATTATACCTTCTTTGAATGATTGGTAGAATTCATCTGTGAAACCATCTGGTCCTGGTTTGATGACTGATCCAGTCTCTTTACTGGGATACACAGTATTCTCTTATGATATCTTTTATTTCTGTAGGGTCAGTAGTAATGTCCCCCCTATCTGTTTTTGTTTATTTGTATCTTCTCTCATCTTTTCTTTGTCAGTCTAGCTAAGGGTTTGTCAATTTTGTTGATCTTCTCAAAGAATCAACTTTTGGTTTTGTTGATTTTCTCTCTCTTTTTTCTTCTGAATTTCACTTATTTCTGCTTGAAGCTTTATTTCTTTGATTCTGCTTGCTTTGAGATAAGTTTGCTGTTCTTTTTCTAGATATGCAATTCTACCCATATTCATATTTCACATAATATATTTATATTTCACATAAAATATTTAGTTCACAATAGGGCAATCATACAGTATTTGTCCTTTTGTGTCTGGCTTGCTTCACTCAACATAATGTCCTCCAGGTTCATCCATGTTGCCATATGTTTTATGACTTCATTTCTTCTTACCACTGCATAATATTCCATCATGTGTATACTCCATAATTTGTTTATCCATCTTCAGTTCATGGACACCTGAGTTGTTTCCAACTTTTGACTATCATGAATAATGCTGCTAAGAACATTGGTGTGCAGATGTCTGTTTGTGTCACTACTCTCAGTTCTTGTGGGTATATACCTGGTATTGGTATTGCTGGGTCACATGGCAAGTCAATATTCAACTTCATTAGGAACTGCCAAACAGTCCTCCACAGTGGCTGTACCATTCTACATTCCCACAACAGTGAATAAGTGTTCCTGTCTGTCCACATCCTCTCAAACATTTACAGTTTTCCAACTTTGTAATACTGGCCAGTCTAATAGGTGTGAAATGATATCTCGTTGTAGTTTTTATATGCATTTCCCTAATTGCTAGTGATGTTAAAAAAACTTTTTTCATGTGTTTCTTTGCCATTTGTATTTCTTCTTTGGACAGTTGTCTTTAGCCCATTTTTTAATTGGATAGTTTGTCTTCTTATTGCTGAGTTGTATGATCTTATATATTATGGATATTAAACCCTTATCAGATATGTGATTGCCAAATATTTTCTCCCATTGAGACAGCTGCCTTTTCGCTCTTTTGACAAAGTCCTTTGAGGTGCAAAAGTATTGAATTTTGAGGAGGTCCTTTTTATCTATTTTTTCTTTTGTTGCTTGTGCTCTGGGTGTAATGTTTAAGAAACTACTGCCTACCACTAGATCTTGAAGATGTTTTTCTACATTTCTTCTAGGAGTTTTGTGGTTGTTGTTTTTATATTTAGATCCTTGTTCCATTTTGAGTTAATTATGTATAAGGTGTGAGAGAGGGGTCTTCTTTATTTCCTTTGGATATGGCTATCCAGTTCTTCCAGCACCATTTGTTGATTAGACTGTTCTGGCTGAGCTGGGTGGGCTTAACAGCCTTGTCAAAAATCACTTGACTATAGATGTGAGGGTCAATTTCTGAGTTCTTGATTCGGTTCCATTGATCAATCTGTCTGTCCTTATGCCAGTAATATACTGCTTTTAATCACTGTGGCTAAGTAATAAACTTTAAAGTCAGGAAGTTGAGAGTCCTCCAACTTTGTTCTTTTTAAAGACATTTTTTGCTATTCGAGGCCCCTTACCCTTCCAAATAAATTTGATAATTGGCTTTTCAATTTCTACAAAAAAGGTTTGTGGAATTTGTATTGGTATTGTGTTGAATCTGTAAATCAGTTTGGGTAGAATTGACATCTTAATGATATTTAGTCTTCTAATCCATGAACCCTGAAAGTCCTTCCATTTATTTAAGTCTTCTTCAATTTCTTTTAGCAATGTTTTGTAGTTTTCTGAATACAGGTCCTTTATATGTTAAGTTTATTCCTAAATATTTGATTGTTTTAGTTGCTATTATAAATGTTTTTTTTTCTGATTTCCTCCTCCAATTGCACATCAGTAGTGTATAGAAATGGTATTGATTTTCGCATATTAATCTTGTATCCCGTCACTTTGCTCGCTGAACTCTTCAATTAATTCTAGTAGCTTTGTTGTGGATTTTTCAGGATTTTCTAGATATAGGATCATGTCAGTGAATAGGGAAAGTTTTACTTCTTCCTGTCCTATTTAGGTGCCTTTTATTTCTTTTTCTAGCCTAATTGCTCTAGCTAGAACTTCTAGCACAATATTGAATCATAATGGTGACAGTGGGCATTCTAGTCTTGTTCCTGATCTCAATGGGAAAGTTTTCAGTCTTTCACCATTGAGTACAATGCTAGCTGTAGGTTTTTCATATATGTACTTTACCATATTGAGAAAGCTTCCTTCTATTCCTATTTTTTGTAGTGATTTTTATCAAGAAATAATGCTTTATTTTGTGAAATGCCTTTTCTGCATCAATCGAGAGGATCGTGTCATTTTTCTTCTTCAATTTATCAATGTGGTTTATTACACTGATTGATTTTCTTGTGTTGAACCACCCTTGCATACCTGGGATAAAACCCACTTGATCATGGTGTATAATTCTTTTAATGTGCTTTTGGATTCAGTTTGCAAGTATTTTGTTGAGGATTTTTGCGTCTATATTCATTAGAGATATTGGTCTGTAATTTTCTTTTTTCATAGTGTCTTTATCTGGTTTTGGTATTAGAATGATGTTGGATTCATACAATGAATTTGGTAGTATTCTTTCCAGTTCATATTTTTTTGGAAGAGCTTGAGCAAGATCGGTATTAGGACACCTTTGAATGATTGGTAGAATTAACCTGTGAAGCCATCTGGTCCTGGGTTTTTCATCTTTGGGAGGTTTTTCATAACTGTTTCAATTTCCTTACTTGTGATTGATTTGCTGAGGTGTTCTGTTTCTTGTAGGGTCAGTTAGGCGGTTTGTGTGTTTCAAGGAATTTGTCCATCTCATCTATATTTTCTAGTTTTTTAGCATACAGTTGTTCATAGTACCCTCTTATGATCTTTCTTATTTCTACAGGGTCATTGGTAATGTCCCCCCTCTCATTTCTAATTTTATTTATTTGTATCTTCTCTCTTTTTTCTTTGTCAGACTAGCTAAGGGTTTGCTGATTTTGTTGATCTTCTCAAAAAACCAACTTTTGGTTTTGTTGATTATCTCTATTGTTTTATTTTTTGTTGTTGTTGTTCTCTATTTCATTGATTTGTGCTCTTATCTTTACTATTTCTTACCTTTGGCTTGGTTTGGGATTAGTTTGCTGTTCTTTTTCTAGTTTTTAGCTCTTTCTTATTTTTCAATATAAGCATTGAGGGCTATAAATTTCCCTCTCAGCACTGCCTTTGTGGTGTCCCTTAGGTTTTGGTTTGTTGTGTTCTCATTTTCATTCACCTCAAGGTATTTGCTGAATACTCTTGTGATTTCTTCTTTGACCCACTGATTATTTAAGAGTGTGTTGTTTACTCTCCATATATTTATGAATTTTCCCTTTTTCTGTCCATTATAGATTTCTAGCTTCATTCCATTATGATCAGGGAAAGCGTTTTATATAATTTAAACCTTTTTTAAAATATATATT
>PVKH010041392.1:0-10940 GCA_004027955.1 Chaetophractus vellerosus
AAATCCATAAATGCTCTTGTATTACAATTAGTCCAGTGCTTGCTGGACCTAATACCTGGGCACAATTACCTGGCCCAGTTGACACATTAGCCTAACCATCACAGGTGGGTTCAACCAGGGTCACTGACTTCTTTACTCTGTGAGTGACTCTGACCCATGTCTTACAAAGTCCTCTTGGGGATAATGCTGATACTATTATTTAGACCCACATATGACTTACTGATATTGTTCTCCTGTTTTTTTCCTGTTCACTCCAGCTACTCTCACTTTCTTACCTTGTTTATTCTTCATTTCATAAATCACTTCTCCATATACTAGTTAATATTTTTTGGTACAGCTATAATCCAACACTCCCATACCTACCACTACCATTAGCATCTAGGCTTAATGGAGAAGGGACTTTTATCTCTTTTGTCCACCCTTTTATTCTTAACATCTTGAATAGTGTATGGCACATTGTCATGTTCAATAAATAATTGTTGAAAGATGGAAAAAATAAAACACAGAATTCTTATCAAGAATACTTACTTGTTCCTCATTACTTTCTAACAAATCCATTGTTTCTTAATTTCATATTCCAGATACTCCACACACACTCTCTCTCCCTTAACTTTCACTCTTCTTTCTCCCATTTACCTTCTGGGTACTTGGCCATGTGTTTTGCTTCACTTCTTTGTACTTTCTTCAACCTTGACTCAATAAAATTCTTCATAATATTTCCCTCACTTTAAACAGATTTCAGCCTCTTCTTCTATAGGATCCTACTCAAAATTGAGTTGACATCTGCTCCTCCTTTGTGAACTCTTTCCAAGTTTCTTTATTTCACATTGCTTTTCCCTCTTCACTTATACAGTACTTAACTTCTGTGCCAGTTTGAGTCTTTTGTGGGCCCCAGAAAGCTATGTTCTTAAGTGAAATCATTCTTGTGCATGTAAGCCTATTGTATATGTGATTTTTCAGTTAGATTCTGTTAAGGGACATTTTTTAAAAATTTTTGTAATTTGATTCTTTTTTTTAATTTATTTTTATTTTTAAAGGTATTTAGATTATACAAATGTCACATAAAAAATATAGGGCTTTCCCATATGCTCCCTTCCCCACATCTCCCACATTTTCTCAGATTAACAACATCCTTCATTAGTGAGGTACATTCATTGAAATTGATGAACACGTTTTGGAGCATTGCTACTAAGTGTGGATTAAAGTTTACCTTGTAGTTTACACTCCCTCCCACACAATTTTGTAGGTTATGACAAGATTTATAATGGTCTGCATCTGTCATTGCAATGTCATTTAGGACAATTCCAAAATCCCCAAAATGCCCCCATATTACACCTGTTTTCCCTCTCCCTGCCCTCAGAATCTCCCGTGGGCACTACCTCCACATCATTGATATAATTGCTTCCATTGCTAGAATCACAATAAGTTTATAGTATAATACCAGTAAGTCTACTTTAGTCCATAGTTCATTCCCCAATCCTGAGGATTCTGGGATGATGATGTCCATGCCATTTCTAATTGAGAGGGATCTGTGTTCCATAAGGCCTATCGATGGGACTCTTTTGCTTGCAATTGTAGACTTTCTTGGTTCTTTTGCTTGCAATTGTAGGCTCTCTCAGTTCCTTGGTATAGTAGTTGTCCATCATCACCTCCATGTTAGTTGTCCTGGGTGATACCAAAGAGCTGGAGAGTAGGTGTTGCAACACCAATGAGATTCAGGGCCCAGCTGGCACATGGACAACCCAAAAATTTAAGTCTCATGGATGTACACCTACTAACTCTTAAGGGACATTTTCATTAAATTATTTCATTTAAGGGCCTTTGATTGTACTACTTCAGTGAGGTCAACCCAGGGTGGGTCTCAGTGCTCTTGCTGGAGTCTTATGTAAATGAATACCTGAAAGCTGATAAACAGAGAGAAAGAGAGATGCCATTTTACCCTTCCTTCTGTTTTGAAATTCCACTTTATAGTCAGAAAAAGTCACAGAAAAAGGAAGTCCAAGAGGCTGACAGAGAGGCCAGAATCTAGAATCTGCAGAGCAGCCAAAGCTAAAGCAACAAGTCCAGAGTAGAGGAGAGAGACAAGCCGTATGCCTGACTACCAACAGCTGAGATGTGGGAGAAAATAAGCTGGGAGGACAAGGCAGAGACCGTCCACCATTTTGCCTTGTCACATGGCAGGATTCCAGGATTACCAGCAGTGACTGATGATGAAACAGCATCTCTGATAATGATTTGATTTGGACATTTTCACAGTCTCAGAAATGTAAACTCTTACTCTAATAAATTCCCTTTATATAAGCCAACTAATTTCTGGCATTTTGCATTGGCAGCCTTTAGCAAACTAAAACATCTGCCTTCATGACCCATTGGCCACTTTATCAGTTCTGACCTGTATGCCATTCAACATACATACAGAAGTCTAGATTAAATATCATTAAACTGGGATCATGTCATACATCATTAGTATGCATGACAGGAAACTGAACTAGATCCTCAATACTTACTTCATTGTTGAATTTTCACTTCAGTTCAACTTTTATCAAGTATTTAAAAATATACAGGGATTTGGCAAGATACTCTGCATTCAGTGCTTAGGGTATGAGCAGGTTGTTGGTGAAAATTTCTTAGATATTAGAAATGACCAATGACAAGAAGCGCATACCTAGAGTGGGAGAATGTCATTTAAAATTATGAACAAGAATGGAAATAGGTAATATAAATATTATAAAGAAGGGTAAGCACGTTACTTGGAAACAAAAAGAAGAAACATCAAAGGGACCATGAGACAAGGGAAAGAATGACCTGGGTGCTTGAAAGAGGAGGGCCTAATCAGAAAATATACAATGTCTTAGTTTACCAGGGATTCTATGACCAATAATACACACTGTTGGTTTGACAACATGAAATTATTGGCTCAGTGTTTGAGAGGCTAGAAGTCCAAAATCAAGGTCTCAAATAGGTCATGCTTTCTCCTCTCAAAAGAACATCCTTGAACTGACTTGACACAAACCTTGGACATTTTCACCTTTCATCTTTGCTTCCATCACATTGTTGCCTTTTGCAGCTTTTTATGATTGACTGGCTTCCATGGTTTCTGACTTCTCTATGTCTAAAGTTTCTCTATTTATAAAACCTCCACTCATTCAGATTACTGCTCACTCTGATTACATTTAGTCATAACCAAATATAATTTTGGACTTAAATAATAAGACTGTGCACAAATGAGCCCACACATTAATTGATAAAACATCTTCAAATGTCTAACTTACAAATAGGGTCACATTGAAAAGAATGTGAATGGAGATTAAGAACATATTTTTGAGGTACCTTATTCATTATTCAAACTACCAACAATGTTAAATGGGGTTAGGTAAACTTAAGAGACCAAGGCTTGATTAAAAGAGATATGAGGGACTATGGATTTAGACAGGAAATTATTCTTTTTGGCCCCTTTCCATTTAATTTTACTGCCTCCACCATCTCACTAAACCTGCTCTCGCACTAAGCTCATAAACAGTACATGCTACCTCCAATATTCATCTTTTAACTTTCTTCCTAACCAAACTATAGTGTTTGGTTGTATTGAAAGCTTCAGACTGGATGTGTGAGAACAGTCACTTGTTCTGTATTCCTGATTTGCCTGTCTCAGACTTTTTTGTTGAAATGTGTTTCTCTCTTATTATTATTGATGCTTGGTTCTATCTTGGGCATACCTTTTTTCTTTATTTTTGAGTTTTACTCATATTATTTCAACATCTCCTGTGTTTTTAATTGCCACTCATTTGCTTCTGTCAACCCCTACCAGTGTAGCTTCCAAACTTTTTTGTTTGTACATGCATAACTCTAATAATTTGACATATATTCCAAATATATGAATTTTATTTATGACTTGTCTAGATGCACCACAATAATAACATATTGTATATAATAAAATATGAAACAGATATATTACATGAAATAAATGGTATTAAAACTTTTTAAAATTTTTATAATGTTATGAAACAAGGTTTGGTCTAAATAAAATGATGATTAATTATCAGAAAAACACATATAATTACTTATGCCTTATTATTTTTGAACTCTTAATTTACCACTGACACAGAAATTCTTGGACTTGTATAAAGTTATAACCTAATATTTCTAGCACAGTTGGAAAAGATACTCCACACAGGTACATCTGTACAAATGGGAGAACTATGCCAACTGAAGTGGCTCCCCAGAATATAAAAGGGCTCTTTGGTGGGTTCAAGCAGTGGTTCAAGCAATCCTGATATTTGGGATATAGAACATAGTAAACTAGGGTATTAGATATCTGGAAAGAGATGTATAGTTTTTGGAAAGTAATGGAAATCCAACAGGAGTATCACAACAGAGATCCATATGTCTTTGGAGCAAGGCCTTACCTTCTGCAGCACAGATGAAATGAATATGCAAGTAATAACTCTATCATATTCTATAGACCCTGCCAGAGTCAGAGTAACTGACCATGGGGCATCAAATGACCACCAGACTATAACTGCTCTTCAAGAGTTGTAATATGTAAGACTAAAGCAGTACATATTCCTCAAGGCCCAGGAGTAAGCTTTTTTAATAAGAAATATTTAATATTCAAGATCAGGCCAGGATCAGGCATTAGCTGGTCTAGAGGACACAGAAATCTGCAAAAGCAGGTAGACCAGTTGTACATATCATTGATCCTGTTGCACTGAAATCTTTGTTTTAAGTTATATTTCTGCAAACATAGAGTTTCCCTTGTGACCAGCTGACAGAAGATGAAAAATGTCAAGCTTGGTTTGGTTGGTTGGGTTTCTATATTTGGTATAAATGAAACTGCAATGATGAAAAATATAATTCTACCTTGGCTGCCCTTGAAAGGCATTAGGTAATAGGAAATTCTCCTTTAGGGCAGTGTACTAATCATTCATTTTCATTATATAAAATGGATGTGGTCAAAGGTAAGTATCAAATGCCTTGGATACTTGTCAGTGGCCTGGAGAGAGAATGATTTACAAGTCAGGAACCATGGGATCTGGGGAAAAGCACATAGATTAATTTATTGGAGTAGATATGAATGGTGGAGATCTTTACATCACATGATAATGCCTACCTGAGTACATTTGCCAAGAAAGAGGCATTAAATAATTAAGTATAGAGCATGGCTAAGCCAATTGTGGTCATCCAGCTTTTTTCATCTGCTACCAGAGTTCTAACACATTGAGCACAAAAAGAAAGTGGTTATATTGGCTTAGATTGAGGCATGTATGTATGTAACAAAATGAACTTCCACTTTTCATAATTGATCAAACTCCTGTTGCTGCTCATTGTCCAACTTACCAGAAACAGAGACCACTCATAATGTGAAAAAAATCCCTCAAGGGGAAGAGTCAGCCCCTTGATGGAAAGTTGTCTACTGTAGACACTTTCTACCATGAATAAGGCAGAAACTTATCCAACTGAAATCAACACATAATCCAGGTATGGTTTATCTTTCCTATTTGCAGTACCTAAGGGTATAATATTACCTGAGGGCTGACATAGTATGCATAACATTGCCTTGGGCCAGGAAAGCTACTTTACTGCAAACACCATGCAATATTAACAATGACTGACTCAGTTGTTCTATAACATTCCACATCATCCTGATACCACTGACCTAAATAATTAATGTCATGGTCTTTAGAAGATATGACTGTGTTATATTCTTGTAGTGAAAGCCCTGTGATGATGGGTCTTCATCCTCCATGATGTAGTATATCAATGAAAATGATATGATGCCATATCCTTACTTGGTTGAGTACAAGGAACTCCCTATAACAAAGAAAACTGGAATATTAAAAAATATATTTAAATTAACTACACTCTCTTAAATATTCACTGATTCAAAGAAGCAATCACAAGGGAAATTAGAACATTAGTGGTTATGGATGAAAATTAAGCAATATTCATGTAATGAAGCAAAGGCAGTCAACAAAGGGACATTTATAGGTAAAAATGACTACTTTAAAAGGAAGAAAGATCTCAAATAAGTCTATCTTCACATCTAAAGAAATTAGAAAACAAGAGAAAACTAATTCTGAAGTTATCAGAAAGAATGAAATAGTAAAGATTAGAGAGAAAATGAATGAAATAGAGGACAGAAAAAAATTGAGGGAATCATTGAAAATAAAAGTTTCTTCCTGGAAAATAACAATAATATTGATGAAACTTAACTAGACTAACAAAGGAAAGATTCAAATCACTAAATCAAAAATGAAAGTAGGGACATTATAAAAGAACACTTTCAATGATTGTTTGCCAAAAAATAAAATAATCAGGATGAAGTACAAAATTTGTAGAAACATACAATTTTTTTCAAACAACTTATCAAGTAGTAGATTTCAAAAGAGAAATATAGAGATTGAAATCACACTCAACCCACCCCCCCCCACCCCCCAAGAAATGAAGTCCAGTACCAGATGGCATCCCTGGTGAATTTTACCAAACATTCAAAGAAGAATTAATGTCAATTATTCATCAACTTTTCTAATAACCTGGAGAAGAGAATTCTTCCTAAAACAGTCTTTGAAGACAGCTTCATCCTGATTTTGAAGCCACATAAAACATAAAGAATGAAAATTAAAGGCCAATGTCCCTTATGAGTATAGATGTAAAAATCCCCAACAAAACATTAGCAAATCAAATTCAACAGCATATTAAATGGCTTAGATACCATGATAAAATGAAGTTTACTCAGCATGCAATGTATGTTAAAATTAAAGAAATCTACATAATAACCACATCAACAGAATGAAAGAAAAAACACATATGCTTATCACAATTGAGATAGAAAAGGCATTTGACAAATCCTTTGTCAAAAGGCATTTGACAAAATCCTTTTAATCACCTCTTCTTGATTTTAAAAAGTACTCAGAAAACTAAAAACTGAAGAGATCTTCCTCAACTACATAAAAGTCTTTTATGAAAAACCCACAACCAGCACCATTATTAATGGGGAAAGGGACAGAAAGATTTGTCATGGGATCAGGAACATGAAAGGCTGTCAATTTCAACAATTGTTAATCAATATTATATTGGAGGTTCTAGTGGTGGGCATAAGATTAGGAAAGAAATAAAAGGAAATAAATTGGAAAAGAAGTAAAAGTTTCTCAATTCACACAGATATGATACTTTATTTAGAAACTCTCAACAATTCCATGAGAAAACTACCAATGTTACAAAATAAATTTAGCCATTTTCAGATACAAAATTAACATAACATTTAAATGAACAAAAGATAGACTCCTCACCAATATATATATATATATATATATATATATATATATGGCAAATAAGCAGAGGGCAAGATTTTGAATGGTATTCCCATTAGGGAATTACAAATTAAAACAATAATGTGATATCTACTAGAATTGCTAAAATCCTGAAAAACTGCAATATCAATTACAGTATTTCATGTGGGCCAATGGGAATACCTATAAATTTCCTCTCTATGCTGGCTAGCTAAGAGGGCCAGGTAGCAATGACAAACCCCTAGCTATTACCATATCTATCTTGTAGATCTTGATTTTTAATATGATCACCCAAACAAAAGGATGAGGGCTTGGAGAAATGGTTGATCCTAAGACTGGGGAAGGAAATTGACAAGATGGGCCTGGAGCATTTTAGAATGCCAGAAAGTAAGGAAGTGTTAGGAAACAAAAACAAATTCAAACACAAAATCATGGACGTATGTCAAAAAGAAATACCAGAATGCTGAAATAACTTCCAGTAACTGAACCTGGAACAATTTGAGCAACTAAATTAATAAAAAATAGGTCTTGTATTATATCAGGGAATAAAATACATATCCATGAATCCATACTAATATAAACAAATGATTGAATACATAGATAAAGGGAAAGAAGTGATGTATACCCTCTGCTGAATAACCTAAATAAATTATAGATTACTCTGCCCTCCAGTTGAAGTATAATTCCCCATTTCTTCAGTGGATTTCAGATTGTATACAGTATGGAAAGAGGGGAAGCATTCACTTTGCTGTGGAAAAAATGTCACAAGTACTTCTTCAGACAAGGGATCAATTTCATTATCCACAGTTATAAATCATGTTGATATAATGTTCTATGGATATGATGCTTGATATCATGTTTGTATGATTTAATGACAGTTGTATGATAGTTGATCCTCATCTTTCTTGAGTCTCTGTTCTATTTGCTTCCTTCACATCTTGGCCTCCTGAATGATTTTTCCTGTCATATTTCCTTTGTTTCTTCATGCAATATCTAGTATGAAGTCATTGTTAAGAATATGGATGCTGAAGGCATTTGGCTTAGGTTTGATTCCTCAGCTCCATCTTAGCATTTTTGTGCCCAAATTAAAAAAAAAAACTCTGTATTTCAATTACAAAATAAATGTGCAGTTATTGAAAAGTAAAATATGGTAATGTAAGTAAAAGAGTAAATAGTTGTTTTGTAATTAAGAACTACACACAACTGAAAAGTTATATATTGATACAAGTTTGCCTGAGGAGTAATTTAAACTGGAAATAAAGGACAAAGACTCTTGATAGATAGAGAGATATATGATTGATAGGTAGATAGATAGATAGATAGATAGATAGATAGATAGATAGATAGATAGATAGATAGATAGATGATAGATCAATCGATAGATAGAGAAAGATAGATAGCTAGATCTCATGTAGAATTCATTCAATTGCAAATAAAAAATATTTCTCAAAGAAGCTTAAATGGTATGAAAATCTACTGGACTACACAAGAATAGATATTTTATTCCAGTGTCTCTGGTTCTGTTTCTGAAAGATTCCCTGAGCTGTGTCTTCCATTGTGAATTGATTTCATCCGCAGACTGGTTCTCCTCTAAAATGAAAAATGGATGAAGGCAATGTAGATTTCCTATTCAAGCATTATGCTGATAAAGAAACACTATTATCAGTTTTCCAGAAAAATCACCTTTTTTGTCTCATAGACCCTGTGGCAGTTTGATATTATTGATGAATTCCAAAAAGAAATAATGATTATGTTTGTAAACTAGTCTGTTCCTTTGGGCATGATATCATTTGATTGTATTAAATTCAGAGGTTTCACTTTTCCTTGATTAAATTAAGATTACAGTTTTGATTTTGCCATGTCAGTAGGATGTTGAGTCCCTGCCCCATTGTTGTGTGGAGGTTCAACACAGAAAATGACATAGCAGAGGAGAGATCTTAGAGTTTTGATACTGGAGCCCCAGTGAGAAACATGAGCCTTTCACCTGATAGTTTACAGCTGGCCTTGTGGAGAAAGGAAAGCAGCTGATCCTGGAAAGATACAAGCCCTGGGAAGAGACACAAGCCTCATGCTAAATTACAGATGAGATCAGAAGAAGCTGGGACCATGGAGCCTTAAGGAGAAAAGGAAGCCTAAACCCTCTCAGAGACCAGCATCCATCTTGCTCCAACTCATAGCAACAGACTTTGGTGAGGGAAGCAACAATCTTTATGGCCTTGTGACTGTATGCTTCTACCCCAAATATACACCCTTTATAAATGGTAAACAGATTTCTGGTACTTTGTATCAACACCCCATTGCTTGGTGAATACAGACCTCAAACAATTGAATGCTTATTCTTCAACAGTATGTGGTATTCACTGTTGCTAATGATTGGGGAAAGGGAGGTAGAAATACAAGAAATCATGGTCCCTTAGAAAAGAGAAAGGGGACCAAAGAAAGCCAGGCTTACAACGAACAAAATATACATTAAATTGAGGGTGCTAACATGAGGTACAATATTCACCTAATTCAGAGTACTTAAAATTTTTGTCTTGGAATGCTTCTGTTTTTAAATATTATTCAGGATTCTAAATGTATTTTGTCCTTGAGATTTGTATATATCAGTATTTGCCAAAATTGAATTTTTTTAAAAAGTTTATTTATTAATTAATTTAAAAATTAGAATAGTAACCCTAATACTTGCTAACAAATACCTGTATTAAAACATATTGCAATTCAATGATAGGTGCAGGCAGATTCACTTTGTCAATGTGGTCAATTTTCATAGTTAAATTTAAGTGAACCACTCAAAACAAAACACAAAGAAAGAAGATCTAACTAGTTAAGAATGCTTCCCAGGAATAGATATAAAAGTATCCTTTCTTAACTGATTTGTAAAGTTTTCCTTAGCATATACTTGGGTTGGGTTCTGGACAAACCTTCTTTTTCATTATCTGTATCTTGAACTAATATGAAGTTATTGAAATATTGAAGATTATCACACATTTTAATATTTGATAGTCTCTTTCAATGATTTCTGGACTTATTTTCCTCACATATTTTATGATTTTTTAAAAATTCTTCAAAGCCTCCTCTGAAATTTTGAAAGGAATTACATTAAACTATCACTTACTTAATGTAATATTCATTAAAATTAAGTTAGATCATTCAACAAATTTTACCCTAGACCAACTCATAAAGAATAGGAGTATCTGAAAATATCAGTGATTATGATTTCAGAATGGGAAATTTCTAAGTAAAAATGGAATAAATGAGAAATACAAAGGGAAAAATCAGTAGGTTGCAGTACCTTAAAATGAAAATTTCTGTGCATTATAAAGCATCACAAGCCAAATTCAAGGGGAAGAAAATTTTGAGAGAGAAATGTACACTTGAATTTTCAATAGTGTTTCTTTTTTTTTAATTAATTTTTTAAATTTTTTATGTATCTATATACATTTTTAGGATACATTGATTACACAAATGTTACACAGAGATTCCAGGAGTGCCCATATGCCACCCCCCCACCCCTCCCACAATCCCCCACATGCACATCCCTAAGTTTGGCATAACGCCTCTGATAGTTACACACATTTTGGGGCTTTGCCATCAGACATAGATCACAGTTCAGGCCATAGACAACCCTCTCTTCTTTACAGTTCCTGAATG
>PVKH010041393.1:0-10944 GCA_004027955.1 Chaetophractus vellerosus
ACAACTGGCAATAGGCCTCCCCATTGGTCCTGGATAACTCCAAACAAGACTCCTCACTGGTCCTGGATAACTCCAAACAGGCCTCCCCATTGGTCCTAGATACATTCAAACAGGCCTCCTCATTGGTCCTGGATAACTAGCAACAGGCATCCCCATTGGTCCCAGATAACTCTGAACAAAAGGCCTCCCCACTGATCCTGGATAAATCCAAGCCTGCCTGCCCATTGGTCTTGGTAGCCTCCTCCTTGGCCACTGAGAGCTAACAGGCTCTGAGTCAACCATTCAGAACAGCAAACAGCTGGGGCCCGTCCCCAACATTAGGGAAGGGAAGGAGGGAAGGCTTTAAAAGGGCCTAACCTGACACCCTGGGAGCTTCTCACCCTGTAGCAGCCCAGACTCATGTTTGGGGTGTGTACTTATCTCTTTAGTCCCTTGCTTACCCTATGGCATGTCCTTAAGTTTCTCTATGTGACCTAGCCAAGAACCCGAAGCCCAGTACCCAGAGAGTTCTGCTAACAGATACAACTTAAATTTTTTTTTAAATAAAAAGACTGGTAAAATGTAAGGGCAGCAAACAGCATTTGAATGAGTCAGCCAGGATGGGTCGGCAAATATGCTTAGTTTGAGCCTTGTTTTTTGCTAGCATGTTTCAGAAAGTTTGTCTCATGCAATTGAGAAACAGACACACAAGACTACTAAATAGCTGGGCTGAGGGCACTGGCTACCTAACTGAAGCATTTATTTACAAGATCAATTTTAAAATAATCTAAAAGTGATAGATCCAGTGCAGTTAAGGGAGATTTATAATATCACACAGACCTTATGGCTAAGCCAGGGTCTGAGGGTCCAGATAGAATCAAATACTTGTACATTCTTTGAAGAACATAAATTTTTTACATTGTTGACCAAGCTCTGGGACTTTGCTATTCCCTGTCCAAGGATCAGAGAGATAAGAGCTGGGAATGAAGCTGATATGAGAAGAATGTATACTGTTGATAAAAATCAAAGAGTGCCCTTAGGGTACAATGCTCACTGATACAAATAGCTTAGAGGGCTCCTTGGAATCAAACAACTTCACTTTCTTAGAGGGAAGGATTTATCCTGGGTGACCTTCCTGCCAAGATACCACCAGGCTTCAGAGCTTTACCCAGCTAACTCTACCAGGGGGCTTGAGGAGATTTCCTGTGATATGTCTCCCAGAAATCACAAAGATTTTTAGGATTCTGCTTCAGATGTATGCCATTAATTATATCTCAGACCAGGGAAAAAGGAAGGCGGCTATTAATCTCTCTTATATTTTCCTCTTCTCGTCTTTGCAGATAAACACGGGATTGAGGAGAAAATTTACAGGAGTTGATTCCTTTGAGAATTATTTGCTTACCAACGACATGTTTAGATTTGATGAAGAATCGGATTATTCTTACCCATCATCCACTCTGTCTCAGACCGTCCTTTACTATTTGACCCAGAGTATTTTGGAAAATGTTGGCAAATTACTCCTACAGGGCTCTGGGAAATTTAGCAAGTTTCCTCAGCATTTGTCCTAGTTTCCATAAACCCTACGGAAACATTTGCTTCTGTTCTATATTTACTTTTCTGACAGAGATAATATTCTCATTCTTTCTCTTAAAATTAATGATGTTACTCTCTCCGGGGATTTTGCAGCAATTTGAGATAGATATAGAAGAAGATACACATATGCACACCTTAGATGCTACACACAACACATAGGCACAAAAGGTTTAGGATTAACCTCTCAGTATAAACTACAAACATCCACCCACCCCTCAGCCTCAATAGTCTTCAGTCTCTTGCCACCTGCCCCATCAATGCCTCTCAAGACAAACATGCGCATATCATTTACCCAAGGCAACAGCATCCATTACCTGTTTGCCTGTCTGAGACAAGGTCTTCTCCCTTCTCAGGTTCCTCAAGGTCTATGGGTGGATGTAGCAGGAGAAGCAACTGCTGGGATTTTTTAGTGCAACTAATTAGTCCTTATCCCTCAGTGTAGAGGAAAGGGAACTGTAATACGGGAGCATAAATAATTTTTTCAAAGTCGCAGAGCTCAACTTGCAAACAAAAGGGAATGGCTATTGTTATCCCATTTATTTTCTTCTGCATTCAGTAAGTAACTCTTGAGTGACTGATGTATGCCATGGATGGAAATGAGTTCTGGGGATAAAGAAATATTTAAAAGAGAAACACCCTAATGGTTTGACACTGTATTCAAGCAACAGAAAATAAACATTAAATTCAAATATTGATTCAGTTCTATCCTAGGGGAAATACTGGATTTGAAGTTTGCTTCTTATCACTTTATTGCCTCAGATTCCTTAGGGAATAATAGGGGAAGGACATAATTTGTGCTTCCCTGTTATATTAAGGATAAAATTGGATGCCCAGTATGATATACAGTAGTTGCCCCCCCCCATCATAACTCTCTTCTCTTCCCTTTGCTTATGACTGAACTATGGCTACAAACCTGACCCCAGTCCAAAGTTCTAAAACCATAGAAATATTAGATCAGCGCAAAAGCATATTTTCATCAAAGAAGACATTGGCAATGCTGGAGGATATCAAAAGTTTATCCATCCAATTTTCCCATCTTTTGGGGGAGTTAAAGGCATTTTCTATAATATAGGCAAAATTATTTTGAAAAAAGTTGTCAATGCCAAAAAAGAATAGGATTCCTGTAAGAATCCTATTTCCACACTATTTCATGCAGCCCATGGATGAGTAACCACCTGAAATTAGCTATATTAATTTCAGACAAAGCAGACACAACCATCTTTAACATCCATGCCCCAAACAACAGAGACTCAAAAGAAACAAAAAGCAATAGAACTATGAGGAGAAAGACCTACGTCCACTGTTATAATTGGACACTTCAATCCATTCTTTCAATAACTGATAGATCAAAGAGGCAGAAAATCAGTAGGGATGTAATTGACCTGGACAGAATTATCAATCAAGTCAATGTAGTTGAACTTGAGAGAATTTTCCATCTACCAATAGCAAAATACACATTGTTCTCAAGCCCATATGTATCCCTCATGAGGAGAGGCCGCATCCTTGGCCATGAAATACCCGTAACAAATTTAAAATAATAGACATCATGCAAAGTATATTATCAGAAACAATGGAAATAAACTGGAAATCAATAACAGAATGATAGATGGAGAATTCCAAAATATTTAGAGACTAAACAATATTTTTCTAAATAGAGAAATCTCAAGAGCAATAGAAAATACATATTTGAAATGAATGAAAGTAAAAAGAAAACTTATCACAATTTGTTTGATGCAGTGAAAGCAGTTCTTAGAGGGAAATTTATAGCATTTAACACACAAATTAGAAAAGAACAAAATTCAACCATACAGAATCTTAGTTTCCACTTTAGGAAACAGGGAAAGAAAAATTTTAGCCTAAAGCAATCAGAAAAAAAATAAACAATAAAAATAAAGGCAGAAATTAATGAAACTGAAAACAGGAAAACCATAGAGAAAATCTATGAAAGCAAAAATTGGTTCTTTGAAAATGTCAATCAAATTGATAAACTTCTAGCCAAGCTACCTGAGATAAAAACAAATGATGCAAATTATCAATATCAAGAATGAAAGAAGGGTCACCACTACTGCTCTCATGAATTTTGAAAGGATAAGAAAGGAATACTATGAACAACTTGATGCCTACAAATTTGATAACTCAGATGAAATGGACCAATCCTTCAAAAGGTCCAAACTAGCAAAACTCATGCAAAAAGAAATAAGTAGTCAGAATAGGTCTATACAGACAAGAGCAATCAAATAAATAATTAATAACTGTACAAAAAAGAAAATATCTGGCCTAGATGGTTTCACAGGTGAATTCTATCAAACAGTTATGGAAGAATTGATAGCATTTCTGTACACTCCTTTGCAGAAAACAGAAGCAAAGGAAACACTCCCTAACTCTATCCAGGAGACCAGCACTATCCTCTTAATATAACCAGATGAAAAGAATGCAAGAAAAGAAAACTTCCTAGGAACTATGTAGGAAGTCTGACAATTGCAGAAAGGAATGCATACTGTGACAAGAGAGTATACTCCGAAACAAATGTATGAAACAACTTTGCTGAAGGGAGTAAAAGGAAAATGCTGATTTAAGTAATTTTGGATATGAGTGGGCTCTGTAAGGATAAAAGCAAAGATTGTACATAATCACAGTACTAAAACTGAAAAAGTCCTTTTCCACTATGGTACAGGCTAACAATTCTGAAACCTCCATGCATATGTGACACTTAAGTTTATGTGTCTACTTGGCTAGGTCATGGTGTCCAGTTGTTTGGTCAAGCAAGCACTGGCCCAATTGTTACTGGGAGGATAGTTCATGGATTTCAATCATTGAACAGTTGATTGCATCTACAATTAACAAAGGTGAATGCCTTTAGCAATGAGAGATAGCCCGCCAAATCAGTTGAAGGCTTTAAAGGAAAAACTGAGGATTTCAGCGTCAGAAGGAGAATTTCTATCTCTCTTTCAGCCAGTCAGCTTCTCCTGGGGAAATCTTAATTGGATTTCCTAACTTGCAGCCTACCCTACAAAATTCACACTTGCCAATCCGCTCAGTCATTTGAGCCAATTCCTATAACACAAACATACACAAAAAAATCCTGTCAGTTCTGTTTCTCTGGAGAACCCTGACTAACACAGCTTGTACACTGGAGTTGAAACATTAAATAAATGCATGGCAAATAATAGGACTCAGGTTTATCCCTCTTTGATTGGGGATTTACAGATAAACAAGGGGAGGAGACTAGAATTAGCCATGTGTTAATGGATTATCATTGGAGACATCAGTATGAGAATATGTTAGTCTTGATATAAAAAAACAAATGGTTACATATGCAAATATTCATAGCTATGTATATGTACATATAGATAGATATGTCTATATAGGTTAATATACACAGTATATTTCCTGGTTGTTGCGGCCAAGAGAGTCTATAAGTAACAACACCCCAGCAGCTGTGAGCACACTGAGCACCCAGGTCTTGGTTTCTAACACCCTTCTCCAAAAAAAGAATCAGAGCTCCTTGGAGAAATAAATGAGCCTAGGACTGTGACAGGAAATGCACAAAATAACTGTGAAGCAGCTTGAAGTGGGAGAAATTAAGGAAGTGCTCAAACACACACAAACAATGATTAGACAGAGTAGACAAAGAGCCCAAAGCTGTAATAATTTTAGCAACAAAATAATTACAGTAATACCAGATTACAATGTGAAATATAAAATATGTATCTATGAGTCCACACTGATATAAAGGATTGAAGAAATAAATAGGTGACCATTGTTATATAGGTAAATAGATTAGATGAATGATAGATAGATGCTAGATAGATGATGGAAGGATTGATGATAGATAGCTAGACAGACAGATAGCTAGATAGATGATGGATGGATAGATAGATGGCGAGATAGAAGATAGATAGATAGATAGATAGATAGATAGATAGATAGATAGATAGATAGATGATAGTGATGATATATATAGAGAGAAGACATGACTCTCTGGTGCTGAAAAATTCCAAATAATTTAGGTAGTTACTTCCCTCTCAAGGAGGTGGATCATAACTCTCCACTCTAGTGTGGGCTGCACACAGTGATTTCCCCGCAAAGGAGAAGATGTAACTTTCCAGTGAAGAAACTTGAAAGTTAAACGCCACCTCAGCCAGGTGATCTGGGTCCACAGCAATAGTGACAAGCCATGTTGATAGGATGGACATTGATAGGACATGATGAGAAGTGCACTTTACTTTTGTAGTCTTTCCACCTCCCCAAAACATTTACTCCAGTTTAATGATAGAGAAAACATCATACAAACACCAATAGAGGGATAGTCTACAAAATCCCTGAGTGGTACTCCTCAAATTTGGCAAGGTCATCATAAAACAAGTAACATAAACTGATACAGCCAAGAAGAGTCTAAAGAGATGTGACAGCTAACTACACGTGGTGCCTTGAATCAGATCCTTAAAAAAAAAAATAAAGGACATCAGGTGAAAACCAAGGAAATTTGAATAAAGCATGAACATCAATTATGAATACTATCAAGATTTGTTCATTAATTATAACAAATATGCCATACTAATAAAAGATGTTAAAAACAGGAGAAATGAATGTGTGTGGTGTATATGGGAATTCTCTCCTCTCTTTGCAATTTTTTCCTGTTAATCTAGAACTGTTCCAAAATAATACAAACACACACACACACACACAAAACACGGTAAAACATGATAGAATAACCACTTTTCTTCTCCTGAACCCTCTGCTCATCAGGACAACTGGTACTTGGATTTAAAATTATGGTTCCCATGACACATGCTCTATTTGAAGCTCCCATTCAGCCGTGGATCACCAACCCACCCCTGTATCTTCATTTAGAGCAGGGGTTCTTAACCAGGGATCCACAGAAAGATTTCAGGGGGGCCAGGACCTTGAATTGAAAAAAAAGTCAACTAATTATCTTTATTTTATCTGACTGCTAACTGAAATCTAGCATTTCCTTCACTTATGAACGTACCCAATAAATTACAGCAGTATTCATTTCATATCACACTACAGTTATTGCATATCTCAAAAAATCAGTTCCGCTCATCCATACTTTGAAATTACGATAGTTGTTACAACCAATGCTAGTTTAGTGTCAAAACTATCTGCCACTTGGTTCTGTGAAGGGGCCCCTGGATTTCACCTGACTGGCAAAAGGTCCATGGAACAAAAAAGGTCAAGAACCCCTGATTTAGAGAGCCATAAAAGCCCTTCTCCTTTCATTCTCAATTCCAAACTGCATCTGTTTGCCAATAATACAGTGGCTGCCATTTTTAATGACAAAAACATAATGGTATGCTTATTTTAAAGTTCAGAGATAGCAGAGATGGTCTGGTCATGGAATGAAAACACAATGCCAGTGGCTAACTAAACGCAATGTCATTTATGGGGAATGGTGATATGAGCCATCTTTGAAAAAGCCCACCTTGCAGCAACTCTGAATATCAATTAATTATGTTAAAAGCTCATTTTTGGAGCCATTTTGTCTGAAAGAATGGGTAGGAAGACCCAACCAGAATAAGAGAAAAATCCAAAGAAGAGATTGTTCTAAAATAGTGTATATAATGTGTGGAAAGAGTGACAAGTTTTCAAGTCAGGTAAAAATAATTGCAAATATTATCTCTGAGCGTGTGGCTGACATTTTAAAGATGCCTACACATTTAAATCTCCTCTCACTATGTCTTTATAGGATATAAATCATTGTATCCCATGCTGTGTATATGTGTGTATGTGTTTGTGTTTTCAACAATGAAGCACACGTCAAGCTTGTATGAATTAGAGAAGATCCCCAGAGATGTGGCCGTCTGCATTTTAGGAAACAATTCCATTCAGACAAGCAGTATTGATCATTTACATCCTTCCTAAACATGCCAGATAGAGAGATGAATCGAATTCTTTTTCTTCTGTCGAGGCACTCACATTCTAAAGCGCAGAAAAAGCTTTTCTCTGTAGTGTCTGGAAATCCACATATGTGGTTGTCAATGTTAGCCAAAAGAGGATGTGAGAGGTTTGGCTTTGGGGGAAAGATCGAAATGCCAGGACAAAATAAACAAATATTTGTTTATTAAGTGCCAGTTATGTGTCAAGTGATTTATATGTTTCATCTCATTCAATAATTATAGTAACTCCCTGAGGTTAATATTATTATACAAATTTTAGCAATAAGGAAACAATGGCACAGAGACGAGACATAAAGTTGACACCCAAGGATTAGTTAGAATTGGACAATTATTTAAATCCAGCTGTGCTTGCCACCAATTCCCATTGTTTTCTCTACAACGTTGTTTTGCAACCCATGATTCCCCAAAGTCTCTGGAGCCCCAGAGAACAGAATGATGCATTTACCTAATTATCTGTTTCATGCATTTGGCGCAGTAAAAAATAATAATAATAATAATTGAAAAAATATATATTGCTTTTCCACGCACAGTTAAAATCCCCCATGCTTCTCAGCGTGGAAGACATAGGGACACATCAGGTATCCCTGTGAACCTGAACTTTCCCTGGACTTTTAGAATTTTCAATGCCTGCTTTCTGTGTCACGTGACGTTACTGTTTGCCTTATGAGAGTATTTCTAATCTTCAGTGCCCGCATTCAGTTATGTACCAGTTAATCAAGAGACATTGGCTTTTCGTCATTAGAAAATTAAAGGCATTTTTCCCTAGTGTACGTCCCAAGAGTAAAGGTACATACGAGCAAGTCAGCCAAAGAACTGAACTGTCATGAAGAGTCTTTGGACATCAGCTGCCACTAGGTTTGTTCTCTGTAACTGCCAGGGAGGAACTTACGAAGACGCTTCTTGAAGTCGGCTTGAGCCTCCGGTTCATAAACACGCGGTAGAAAGGGTCTCAGAAGGAAACAAGCTGCTGTCTGAGAAGCAGGCTCCTTATTCTCCCCATGCTTTCCTTTGCCGGTACATTTAATGCAGCCCATGTCTTTTAGCCCCAACGGAAACAGAGAGACATTGCTGTTTTGTTTTTATTCTAAAGTAGAAACTTCTCCTAGAGGGCAGGACAGAAGAAAGCACTATTTTTCTTCTCTGGGATCTACTTATTCAGCTCAGCAGTATTTTAGATGCAGGTCCTTATTTTCTTTAGCCAAGGCTTGTGGCGTTGGCAAAAGCCAGTGGAGCGGTGGCTTTTGAGAAGTGGTTCCTTCCTCACTACGTAAATATATGTATACCTATTTCCCTTTTTAGACTATTGTAGGCGAAGTCCTCCCATCCCTGTCTTCCAGCCCCACTCGGGATATGCTCGTGGCATACAGTCCTGTTGGGAACCTCACTAAATGTGTGACATGGCAATCCAGTGGATTCGCTGCGTACTGTCCTTGGAATGTTGGTTGACTGTACTGTTGACCGTTAGTCTGTCTGCCAACTACACACAGGGATACATTCCTCTCATCTCCCACGTTCTCACGTGACAAAGATTTGGAAATATTGATTCAAGATTACTTAGTGCTTATATATCTCCTTAAAAAAGTTATTTGCATGAAATATAATCTGTTATCTACAATTGCCCCAGAGTGGAAGATCATTAAAGTTGACTTGTGCTCTCTTAAAACAACACTAAGAAAAATGGATATTTTATATTACAAGAATTTAACATTAGTAATTGACTTTTCCACTCTTCAGTCCATTTATTATTGAAATTCTCTCACACAATCCAGCTTAGATTTAATATGGGAAATGTGCAGTTTTCCTCTGGTCATCATGCTACAGATTCAATATGTTGGTAAATTAGTTTTGCTGCCTCTTCCTCCTTCTTATCACCATCAAAATCAAATAATTATCATGCATTTCACAATTGTTACATTTTGTTAACTGCTATACAAAATTTTGCTAAGTAAGGAAAACTCCCCTTTCTTCTAGAAGGAGAACGAGGGAAGGAAGGAAGGGAAAAAAGAAGAGATGGAGGGGAAGGAGAGGAAGAGAGGAAAAAAGATTCTCTGGGAAAAATCATGAGGTGAAAAAATATATATATATGTTTTTAGATGTTTCCCTCCAAATGTTGAATAATTCATTTGCCCATCACTTTTTAAATGAGTTTTTGCGATGAGTTTAACTGAAGTCATGCTATCTTCCCACTGGGCTACCAACAGTCATAACCCCATCTACCTACTGAGAACTGATTTCTGCAATGTATACACATCTGAAAATCTAAAGAAGATATTTTGAAAAACACCCAAAATCTTTTTTTATTAAATAACAGGCAAGTTTTAAATTTACCAGACCTTATAATTCTTGGACTATCAGTCAAACAATGGAAAATGGTATTATGTCCATTAGCGCTAGAAAGTCATTTTCAGATTGATTGTCTGCTTCCCACAGGTCTCAGCAATGATTTCCACCTGAACTGGAGAGTGTATGAAATGGTCTGACCCAAACCAGCAGTGTCGTGGCTCAGCCAGGAGTCACTGGGTGGATTCTGGGGGCCCCTCTAGGGGAAGCGCAGTCAGACGCATTTGAACGCAGACGGACACACAGAGGACAGCCCCTCTGATGGAGAAGGAGAGGTGTCCCTGCGTTGACACCTAGCTGGGGTTCATATAGGACCCCGAGTCTCAGAGACAAGGCTTCTGATTTGCGGCCTCTGAGAACGACTGGGCTGTGTGGGTTCTGGTCCCCTCACCGCAGGCTGCCCTGGGAGCAGCCCTGGCCAGGACCCATTTATGAGGCGATGTTAAATGATTCTCCCAGGCAGTGCTGGCAAGCTGCTGGTCACTAAATAAAAGGAAATCTCTCCAGGCCGCTGGTGTTGCCAGCAGGACTAATATCTACCTTAAGGCTGACGAGGCTCTATCCAATTTTGACCGTGAGGAATTACATTGCAGATTAGATGCTTTGAACATGGAACACCGTATCCTTGAAATAATGGCCTGTGTTACACTGGTTTATTTTGTAGCTCTGTCTCCCAACTTGAGAGGAAAAAAACCTCTTTCTCAAAATAAAGATATAGGTATTGGATGAAATGTGGCAGAGAACAGACACAAATGTGCCGGTCTAGGAACAGTGACAAATGAGCACAGGCGGTCGTTTGAAATTTTGAAATATAAAAAGCTTACTGGTTGCAGAAATTTAGTGAGGCTGCTACTCCCGATATTCATGGGCCATAAAGTAGGCGATGACCCTGGAAATGAAGACACGACGGAAAGGAGGTGGCTTCAGCCTTCACTTAGTTTCCCATTCGAGTCAGACAGCTTCTGCGCTGGCGAATTAAATGAGGTGTGGGGGAACCCAGATGTAACAATAGATTGCGCGCCTTGAGACCTCTAGCATACAGTCAAAGCAAACAAAAAGTTCAGCTCAGCCTGTAAAACTAATTAGCAGGAGGTCTCTCTGCAGACACACG
>PVKH010041394.1:0-10946 GCA_004027955.1 Chaetophractus vellerosus
GAGATATGTAATAAAATAAATAAATCTTTAAAAATAAATAAATAAATAAATAAAAATAAAAATAAAAAATAAAAAAAAATAAATGTGAATAGTAGAGTGGGTATAGCTCAGCAGTTGAGCATGTGCTTCAAATGTACAAGGTCCTGGGTTCAATCCCCAGTATCTACTTTAAAAGAAAAATTGAATAGCTACAAAATATGCCCTTTCCAGCATATTGTAAATATTGGTTTTTAAATAAAACATATATCATATTTTGCATCCAATGGCATCAAAATGCCATAGCAATTTGATACCCACTTTCACTCATTTAAAAATTCATGAACAAGTTCTTTGTTGACAATCGGAAATTTCGTGTCATTCCTTTTTCTCCTTGATCTTATATTTCCATCCCACTCCCCTACAGAATTTTACTAATGTTCTACATTTGAAAGATTTTATCTGATAGGGTATTTAAATTCTCTACAGTAACAAAAATAAGTGTCTATGGCTGAAATTTAAACATTAATTTCACATGATCATATGGTTCTAAGTGTTTTTTAAAAATTTACTGGATTAGCTTCTAAACATGTATTAGTTTTGTAATTAATAGTAATAGTATATGTCAATTAGAGGTAGAATTATGGTTGCATGTTTTTTCTTCTGGTCTATTTTTCTTTTCTTTTCTGATATTTTTACATTAAATATGGATCACATATTTTGAAAGCTTTAAATAAAAAATAAGCCAGGTAGATCTGATGCCATTTTAAAAAAAGCTTAGGGGGCCGGCTGTAGCCCAGTGGATAGGGCGCCAGTTCACCACATGGGAGGCCCTGGGTTTGGTTCCCCAGGGCCTCTCTGAGCGGGCAGACCGCCTTGAGAGTGCAAGCTGCCGTGGGCGGGGCAGAGCCACCGTGGGCAGGGCAAAAAGCTGACATGGGCTGGGCAACGCCGCCACAGGCAGGGCAAGTCGCCTGTGAACAGAGCAGAGCCGCCCACAAGCAGAGCAGAGCCGCCCGTGAGCGGGGCAAGCCGCCTGCGCGGTGAGCTGACTCAGCACGTCGCTGCAATGGGGGGAGACAAAGCAGACACAGAAGAATGCAAAAATGAACACAGCAAAACAAGCAGAAAGGGGGGGATATGTAAAAGAAAAAAAAAGAAAATAAAAAGGTTTACTGGGCTGAGTTATAGTTACAATTATTTTTAGTACAAAGTTGACCAAAGTAACATAAATATATAAGAATTTTTAATAAATAATTATAAAACATAGCATATGAAGTTTTCCAGGAAAATCAATCTAAATGAATAGATGGATCTTTTTTCCTTAGTTCATGTATCTGTGTGCATGTGTGTGTGTTACTGTCAAAATTAGACAGGATTCAGTAATACTTCTATCCTATTTTTCATTTTTATAGCCAAAAGTCCTGAGAAAACTTGTTCAATTAAATAATAAAATGGTAGAAATTTTCGTATGGAAATGTCACTGTTATTTTAATGCCTTCTTAGTTAAAGGTCAAAAAGCAATACTGACCTATTATCAAGAATTATTTTAATTATCTATTGACAACTTGTTTAGGTTCTCCTTCAATTTTATTAAAAGCAAAGAATTGGGAACCACCAAATTTACCAAAATAGTTGTTACCAAGTCATTAGAGTTCTTTACTTTCTCAGTTTCTAGGAAGTATGACAAAAAAAAAAAAGAAAAGAAAAAGCTTAACTCACTCTTACCACATGACTCTTGATTTTACTGTAACTTGTTTACTTAAAGGCATCTTGCTTAGGAAGTGAAAACAGATGAAACCGAAGTTGAGAAAAAAAAACATAAAATTGTCAACTGTGCATTTTAGGATGCTTTTCCCTGATTCTGAACAAAAGACCTATATATTAGTGCCAAATTTCATTTTTCAAGGACATTTCAAAATTCAAAGGACTGGAGAGACACTTGAGAATCTTTATGTATTTATCAGTCATTTCTTTCCAAGATTGGTTGAACACTATTCATTCTATAGAATTGGAATCAGCATATGAACATCTGAAAGGGAGAAATTAATTCCAATTAAATCAGGCCAGTTTTCTAGAGCTCAGGTCATTACATATCAGATTTGCATTTGGGAACATTTTGATTTGCATTTGAACCTAAATAGATGTTCTGTTTTTAAAAATGTAATATAAACACTTTTCAGAAATTGACAGCAAAGAAAGGCCTCAGTTGCTGATAAATACAGGCTTAAAATAAAGCACATTAAGGATTGTTACACTCAAGATTTAAAGTATAATCCACAACATAGTCCTGTTAAGTTACGTAAACCTAGTAAGTACATGGTAGGAAGTAATAAATGAGCAGAAAAGTGGGTGATGAGTGACAGTGAGCAGGAGAATTGTTCCCTCACAAAAAGTGAATATGGGGGGCCAGCTGTAGCTCAGTTGGTAGGGCGCCAGTTTACCACATGGGAGGCCCTGGGGGGGAGACAAGCAGACACACAGAGGAATGCAAAGAAGATGAACACAGCAAGAACAAGCAGAAGGGGGGATGTATTAAAAAAAAAAGTGAATATGGATTTATAGTACCCAATAATCTTTTAGCAAAAGTTAATAAAAATGTTTCTCCTATGGGTCTGTATACATATTCAAGAAATATAAAATATCAACTTAGGTTCAATATTTGTTTCTTTTACTAGAAAATGCAACACCGATATATGTTGGAAGAAACTGTGGGTCTTTTCACCTTAAAATCAAAACTCAAAAAAAAAAAAAAATCATGGAAACCATGCTACTGGACATAGACTAAAATGGTGATAAATGAGAGTATTCACTGTGCTCATTCTCATTACTGAGATGGACATGCACAGAAAGTGGGGTTCACAGCACACTGGCATTTCCCAGTGTGCCTCTTACAAATCTTGAATATTACAAAACATATTGCAATCTGAAGCAGAGAGACTTTACCATGAATTTGTCACCTGGATGAATAAGGTACCACCATCTTTAAAATTTCTGAGGTGTTCTCTTTGCTCTGCTCTCAAGGGTCTCTTCCCTCAAGGGCAATACCTTTGCTGCAAATAGTGAGGATGGAAAAATAAAATGTCATCATTCCTCCTGCCTCATTCCACGATACATCTAAAATCAGAGCATCTAAACACCGGCCTACATACCCATTTAAGGTATGCTTTGCCCTTAACAGAAATAAGCATAAGACAGGGAAAGACATGATGAATTATTCCTTTGGTTTATGGAGTCATCTTGATGAAAGGAGGCGCTAAGATACCCACAGTTTGAGTTGCCTTCACTTGGTATCTCAGAGGTTTTTACCACAAGGCAAAGTACCATAGCATGATTTGGGTTGAGTGGCTTTCTCTTGTAAGGAATAAGAAGAGGGATTATGAAAGGAATGGTGGGAAAGGAGAAACAGCCTGATGAGGTATATTTTAAAGCTGATGAATATTTGGAAAGAGTATATGTGTTAATATATATGAGTGAAGGATCTAGAAATCAACTTCTTTAAAATTGACTTAACTTAGGGACTTTGTGCCACTGGTTCTTCCCAAAAAATGTCAACAGATCAATTCTTTAACTCTAAATATTTGATCTAAGTCTGTGAATGCATCTAGAACTCCCTTTATTGACTAACCACATAGTTAAAAAATTGAAGGTGAGGATAACCATAATAGAAAACCCTAAAGAATACTTTACTTTTTTCCTTCAAAAATTAGACAATTTCATGAGGTTTTTTTTTAATAGTCTCTTCCTCAATCTATTCCATACATGGGTACACACACAATTTTCAGTGGATCTGTGAGTACAGTGAAAAATACAAAAGTCTACATTTGTATTTCAAAATGGGGCCAGAACCAATATTTATATGTTTATTCTCTAAGATAATTAAAGCTTGTTTCCTTGGGTAGAGCTCAGTGCAATAGTACTTTCAACAGCTGTTCTAGGTCTGGGGCCCATGTTTTTTGAGGCATAAAGACATCTGAGAAGTAATAAGGTATGGGGTGAATTAACAAGGTCAGTTTCCTCAGTTACATATTTAGGAGAGGAGAGTAAAATAAGTTTAATAATCTAGACTAGAAACATTGCATAGCAGTTGGCAAGACAAAAGAGCATTAAAGCCGGCCATGCTGCATTGCTGAGAAACAGCCAAAAAAGGTAGAGAGAGGAACCAAAAACTCTAAGGAATCTAGTAAGGCAAGGAGAAGAGGAAAGAGATTAATATTCCATAAAAGGAGTGAACAAAAATATGTGGAAATATATATATTTGGTCTACCATGAAATAATAATGTCATATATTTATGTTTTACATAAAGAATATCTATGCAAATTCATTCTTCATTAGAGCCAGTGGAGAGTGTGAGGCACAGCCAACTTCTTTATGTGACAGAAAAGGAAACCCAGGCACAGAGAGGCTGGGTGAATTGTCCAGTGTCTCTCAACTGGTTCCTGGCAGAGCAATGACCAGACAGACCCCAGTCCAAGAGCGGCCCAACTCTTTCTTACAGTCAGAGGCATGCTCTGCTTCCTCTGTCCCCCTCTCCCTCCTAATGTCGAGCATCTCTAATAGTTTCTTCCTGCCCTGGCTCCCCCTTCTCCATCCACCCAACCCTCCTCTATCTACATCTTTCTTCATCGTCAGCAGTGGCAGGGATAATAAGAAAGAACCATGCCTCGCCTGACACTATATCCGTGGTACCTAGAGGTGGGTCCCCAGAGGGCCTGCCCAGAGCTCCCCACTGTGGGAGGCAGAGAATTTACCTGGCCCCACCTCAAGCTATAATGATGAACTCTGCCAATGTCCTCTTTTCCTCCTGCTGGCCTAGTATACTTACACAGATAATGACCATTTTCTAGTAGTTCACGATGTAAAACAAACAGTGACATTGCTTTGTAGAATTTCAACAACACTTTTTTAAAAATGCAATCAAGTATCAACACAGCCCTAAACAATAAACTCTGTTTTTTGTTGAATGGATTTAAATGTCTTTTTATTTTGATCCTATGTAAATCTTGCCATTTCTGGATGAAGACACATATTGATAAGCATATACAAGTGGACAAAAGTTGAGCAGCTATTTAAATTAAAATTTTAAGTAAGTTAACGTTCTGCACTTCTTTGTGTGTACCATGATTTTTTTTTTAACTTTTCATTTTGAAACACTTTCAAACTTACAGGATAGTTACAAAAATAATACAAACCCCGTACAGGGAACTCCAACATACTCCCCCCATCCCACCCCAGCCCAATAACCAGATAAACCAATTTTAACATTTTGCAACATTTGCCGTCTCATTCTATCTATCTATCCATCTGTCTATCCATTAATCAATTCATTTTCTGAACAGTAGAGTGTAGGTCATATACACCATGCTCCTTGAATACTTAATACTGCCATGATGTTTACTAAGAACAAGGATATTCACTTACATAACCATCTCTAAGCACAGGTATCAAGTTCAAGAAATTTAACATTGATATAAAGCTTATAGTCTATATTCCAATTTTTTCATATGTCCCAATAATTCCCTTTGAGCCTTTTCTCCTCCCTTGCTAGATCCCATCCAGGATTGTGTATTGCCTTTTACTATCATTGGCTCTTTGTTGCTTTTTATTCTAATTGTGAAAACCTATGTACAACATGAACTTTCCCATCTCAACCACTCCCAAGCATACTATCAATGGGATTAATCACATTCACCATATAATGGCACCCTCACCACCTTCTATTTTAAAACTTTACCATCTACCCAAACAGAAACCCTCATCCATTACGCATTAACATCCTATTATCCCTACCCCTACTCCACCCCTGAAAACTTGTACTCTCATTTGTCTCCATAAGTTTGCATATATTCTCCATTTTCTTTGTAGTTTCCATGGGCTTAAGTTTAATATTCTAAATCTATAACAATCTTGTTTGCTTTGATACCAATTTAACTTCAATAATATATACAAACTAAGTTCCTACACCACTCCATCCTCCTACCTTCTATGCAGTTCTTGTCACAAATTACATGTTTTACCTTGTCTTGGGCACGTGCATGTAGCCCTGGGAATTTCCCATTTACACAGCTCCAAATATGCTCTCTTCCCTAGGAAACAGTTTCCTCACAGTCCTGGGCACTGCACTCTATGTCCTACAGTCAGTAATCCCTTGTGCCAGGCAGCACGACTTGACTGCTCTCCTACTTTTCACATAAACCCCTGCTCAGTCATGACTCCCCTGTAACTGACTAATTCTTTAACTTCTATCTGGTTTTAAAATAATAACAAGTGGAATTTCTTTGCACACAGTTCAAAGTCCTCTATATTATCCCATTGAGCTCTCACTACAACTCCCTGTAAAGCAAGCACTGTCATTAGTCCCATTTTGCAGATGCAGAAACTGAGACACAGAGAGGTTTGGGGACTTCCCCAAGGTCTCTCAGGTATCATAAGTGTTTTTGAATCCAAGTAGTCTGGCTCCAGAGTCCATGCTCTCAACCACCACACTAAACTGCCACTGATGTCACATGCTTACAAATTTTATCTTAGTAGTTTCATTCTCCTGCTCCAGCTACTGGTTCTTTATTCTAATTTGCCTACCAAATCTTCAGCTACATTGTTGATTTTAAACATTCAATAGATTAACCTAAAATGGATCATGGAATTAATTTTTAAATATGAACTATAAAACCTTTAGAAAAAAAATAGGAGCAAAATTTCAAGACCTAGGGCAAGGTGAAGAGTTTTCAGACTTGACATCAAAAGCCCAATCTATAAAACAAAAAATTGAGAATTTGTACCTCAGTGAAATTAAAAACATTTGCTCTGTGAAAACCCCTGTGTAATGGGTTGGAATATATCCCCCTCAAAAGCTATGTTCCAACCCTAATCCCTGGTCCCTGTGTATGTGACCTTTTTTGGTAATAGGGCTTTTGCAGATGTAATAAAATTCAGGCAAGGGCAGACTGGATCAGGGTGGGCCCTAAGTCCAACGACTGGTATCCTTTTAGGAAACAAACATGCAAGAGGCCATGTGAAGACAGAAGCAGAGATTGGAGTGATGTGGTTATGAGTCAAGGAACCTCAAGGGCTTCTGCCAACCACCAGAAGCTAGGAGAGAGGCATGGAATGGATTTTCTCACAAAGCCTCCAGAAGGAATCTACTCTGCGACAACTTGATTTTAGACCTCTAGCATACAGAGCTGTGACAGAATAAATGTATGTTGTTTTAAGCCACCAAGTTTCTGGTAAGTTGTTACGGCAGCCCTAGAAAACTAATACAACCTGTTAAGAGGATAAAAAAGAAATTACATACTGGGAGAAAATATTTACAAATCACATATCAGACAAAGGATTTGTATTTGGAATATATAAAAAAAAACTTTCAAAACTCAACAGTGAAAAATCAAACAATACAATTCCACCCAATTAGAAAATGGGCAAAAGACATGAACAAACATTACACTGAAGAGGCGATACAGTGAGCAAATAAGCACATGAAAATACATTAAGCATCATTAGCCGTTAAGTAAATGCAGAATGATTAAAATTTAAAATAGTGATAACACCCAATGCTGGTGAGGATATGGAGAAGCTGGATCGCTCATGTATTGCTGATGAGGATGTAAAATACTACAGCCACACGGGAAAAGAGTTGGTGACTTGCTGTAAAACAAAACATGTAATTACCATACAATCCAACACTGAAGTCTTAGGCATTTAGACCAGAGAAAAGAAAATTTATATTCACACAAAATTTATATGAATGTTCATAGCGCCTTTATTCATATTAGCCAAAAAACTGGAACCTAAGAATTCTCCAACAAGTGAATGGTTAAACAAACTGTGCTACAACCAGACCATGAAACAATACTCAGCAAAAAAGGGAACAAATTATAACTTGGATGGAACTCAGGGAGTTATGCTGAGTTCAAAACAAAAAGCCCATCTCAAAAGGTTCTACTGTATAATTCTATTTACATAATATTTTTGAAATAACAAAATTATAGAGAACAGATTAGTGGTTGCCAGGGTTTAGGGGTAAGGGTAGGGGAGTGGGCGTGGCTATAAAAAGTAGCAGGAGGGAGCCTTGTGGTGATGGAACAGTTCTATATCTGCATGGGGGTGGTGGTTACACAAATCTACACATGCGATAAAATGCATGGAGCTACACACACACATGCAAATACACGGACACACAAAGGAGTACACGTAAAACTGGTGAAATCTGAATAAGCTCTGAAGATTGAACCAACACTAATTTCTTGGTATTGATATTGTACTATTGTTATGCAAGATGTTACTATTGGTTATACATGGGTGGACATATATACAACCTCCCTATGCATTTTTGCAACATCCTGTGACTTTATAATTATTTCAAAATAAAACATTTTTTAAAATATTGAACATTTAGTTCCATGACCTTTGCTCTATGGCAGTCCACTAGACACCCCATTCCAGGTAGGAAAAAAATACCACAACACTATTGGAATAAAGTTATTTTTACCAGCCATGAATTAATAAAACAGTATGATCATCAAATCTTCATTTCATCATTTTAACAGAAAAAGATCAAGAAGGACTTTGTTAATGGCTTTGCTGAAACTAAGATATATTATGTCCACAGCATTCTCCCAAATTACAGGTCTAGAGACTCTACCAGTGAGATTACAGTGAAGACCAGTCCTTGGTAAGGCCGTAGTGGGTCCTGGGGGTGACTTCTTTTCTAAGTGCTAATAAATCACATTTAGTTATCTATTCTAGAATTTCATCTCAGATTAATGAAAAGCTAAAATGAGGTTTCCTGAATCTCCTCATTTCCCCTTACCTATTGTTTGTCTCTTTCATTCTTTTATTTATTAAATGTTCACTTATATGCAGTGCTGCTCTGGAGGGGAGGCATTTGTCTATCTACTGCCGCTTAGATCCAGCTTCCTCTTTATCCATTCTGTGGAAGCAGAGGAGAGAGCAACTAATTCAGCCTAGAGGTACCAGACATCCTCAAAAGAGGGCACCAAAGTGAGTTTTTACCAGGATTTTCTTCTCCCATTCCCAGAAAATTGAATGGAACCCCCCCCACCACCACCTTTTTATCACAATAGCAATTCTCCTATCAAACAAATTCTTTCCAGTCTTTGAAAGATCCAGTCTACCCATTCTGACATATTTGGCTATTATCCAAGAAACCTAATCTCATTCCTCTAAACCGACAAGAAAAGGCTGAGTCAAGAGTCCTTCCTCAGCCTTTTCTTCCAAAATCAACTTAAAAGACAAAAACCCTAAAATTCCCTATTTTCTTTTCAAAATCCAATGATAGAGATAAAATTTCACCTTCTTAAAATCATGAAAATGGGTCATTCTTTGAAGATAGATAATGGAAAACAGTGGCTAAATTTGTACAAAATTGGTAATAAAGTTGATTGTAGATGCTTGGATTGGATAGAGGTGATGATAGCGTATCCGAGTGAATGTAATTAGCAGCACCAATATAGGGGTATGATTGTGGTTAAAAGGGAAATTTTAGGGTTGTGTATGTCATGAAAAAAAATCTAAAGGATGAACCATGGGATTGTATAGCATAGTGAATCCTGTTGCAGATGATGAATGTTTTTAATAGTACAAATTTAAGAACATTCTTCAATAAAGCAGAACAAGTATACATTAATATTATAAGATGTTAATAAAAGGGTGATATCTGAGCTAAAATGCACCTAAAGCAAACTCTGGACTGTACTGAATAGTAATATATTAATATTTTTTCATCAATTGTGAAAAAAAGAGAAAAAATTATCATGACAGAAACCAGACACAAAGTACTGCATATTGTTTAACTCCATTTAATATGAAATGTAAATATAAATAAATTTATAGAGATGGAATTAGATTAGCAGATATGTATGGCAGGGTGTTGACAGAAGGATTGAAAGGTAACTGCTAAGGGCTGGGGTTTCTTTTTGGAGTGATGAAAATGCTCTAATATTGATTGTGGTGATAAAATGCACAACTCTGTGATTATACCAAAACTCACTGAATATAAACTTTGGATGGATTGTATGTTATATGACTATATCTCAATCAAATTGCTTTTAAAAAGGTTATTCTGTTTCTTTGGAACAGCAAAGGATGTTAGAGGCCAGCCTCCTCATTAGAGAGGTCAGGCTGCTATGACAAATTTCACACAATGGATTAGGTTAAACAACAGGAATTTATTGAAAGGCTAGAAGTCCAAAATCAAGGCGACAGCAAGGCAATGCTTTCTCCACAAGGTCTGTAATAGCCTGGTGCTGGCTGCCAGCGATTCTTGTGGTTCCTTGACCTATATCCCTGCCTCGTGTCACATGGCAATGTCTTCTCTCTTCTGGTTCCATTGACCTCCAGTTTGTGACTCCCCCCTGTAGCATTTTTTCTGACTATGTCTGACTTTCTTCTGCTTATCAAGAACTCCAGGAATCTGGATTATGATTAGCGTCATGGTCATTTAAATGTAATAACATTGATTGAGATGAAATGTTCTGTACTTGGAACAGATACTCTCCTTTGCCTTGCAATCTTTAAAAATACATGGCTTTAAAAGTCATTAGGTTAATCCCTCACAGTGACTTTTAAGCAAAGATTTAAGCTTTTCTTCTTAGTGAATCTATCTACTAGAAAGAAATAGCTGGGAAGAATTTAATGATCAGGGAAACCCCTGATCATTTTCTACATGTGGAAACTTTTTGTTTTGGATTGTATATCATTTGTGTAACATAAGTGTTCATATTTTTTGTGAAGAAACCACTATGTAAAAACCAAATTTTAGTTTTGAATGGGATCATTGCAAAGAATTATGAAGATGAATGTAAGTTCTAATTTTTATAATCACCTATAAAATGTTCTCTTTATATTTCTGTTTATAAGTAAACTTTGTATTGATTAAGGTAAATGTTTGAATCGATTTAAAAACAGTAAAATGAAAGGTACATCTGATTTTCAATCTTATTTAGACATT
>PVKH010041395.1:0-10945 GCA_004027955.1 Chaetophractus vellerosus
CTTCAGTTCGCGGGTGGCTGGCTGCGCTCCATCCGCGGGCGACCTGCCCTGCCCGTGGCGGCTTTTGCCCTGTCCGTGGCAGCTTTTTGCCCTGCCCACGGCGGCTCTGGCCCGCCCATGGCAGCTTGCCATTCTCAAGGTGGTCTGCCCGCTAGGAGAGGTCCCCGGGAACCGAACCCGGGGCCTCCCATGTGGTATGACGGTGCCCTATCCACTGGGCTATCGAGCCGGCCCCAGGTTGGTATCTTTCTAAAGCCCTCACATTAATCTCCATCCTCATAGTCCTCAACCCTGTCTGCATATTAGAATCTGATATGAAACTTATTTAAAAATCTTGCTGCTCATACCTTACTCACAGGGACACTTATTTGATTGACTTGGACTAGGATCCGGGCATTGGTAGTTTTAAAAAAATCTTCCAGAATGTCTAATATGTAGCCAGTTAAGAAACAAGGTCCTATGCCAAGCTACCTCCTCTTCGTTTAAAGTCCAATAGCTTTCCATAGAGCCCATCTCTTTGCATTAGGTCCAAATTATAAATAGTTTGCCCTTGGTTAGTATTTTCAGTTACAAATAAAGATGCTAGATGGTTCCATTCCTCATATAAAGCATTATTTTCCTTTACAAATCTTAGTACAAGATATGGGATCATAAGAGAGCCTATTAAATCCTAGCTGATAGAAACGCTGACAGTACAAATCTAAAGATGAGTCTCGCATTGAATGAACCTTTGACTTCAGCCCTACCCCAGCTATTTTGAGGGTGTATGTGTGTGCTGAAAGAATAGTTGTCAACTTTGCATTTTACTGGGGATTTGTACAAAGTTCCAGGTTTAAACATTTTATTGGCATCAACAAAGACTGGATCAATTCAATTGGAAAGGTTTTCACTCAAACAACAATCAGAGAGAATGAATTGAAGGGAAACATCTGCTGAGGCCTGGAACAGCTTGTGAGTTGATTTTTGCCGGAGGAACCAAACCTGCAGTTCATCAGCACTGCCCTCACCAACAGATGTCACTGCAGTCAAGAAGAATTAACTAGTGAGGTTATTGTACTGGAAGCAGTGGAATCAGATAAAGGTTGCTAAAATTTAATAACCTAAAACACAAACATGAACATTCTTCCTTATCATATATATATGTGTAGTATATATAGTATATATAGTATATGTAGTATATGTAGTATAGGCAGTATATATAGTATATATAGTATATATGGCATACTGTTAGCACCATAACATAGTTTTCACCCTATATGTTGTAATTTCATGATGTTTCACCTTCCATTACATTCTTGGCAATACTGAGTTGTGCAATACTGCATTGAGTATTTGACATGGGATGGATGAATGAATGCCCGCCCTTCTTGTCACTCATATAACCCCATCATACTGTTTATTGTATACATTCATATACCTCTTTGAAAATAAAAGCTACTTGGAGAAAATAAATTGGGCCTTTCCAAACACTACAGAGCTTATTAGTGTCTTCTGAGTATATGTTTTCTGTTTGGAGTTGTCTTAACCAAATTTTATATCAAAAGACATTTAGCAGCAGAGTATGGAGACAACTTCAGTACAAAAGGAGACACAGCCCACTAGAGCAGACAAAGAATCCCTGTGTGTATCATTCCATGCACTTCTTAATTGGAGTCCTGGGAATATGCACAATGGCAACAAATCCAATCCAGATAAGTTTGAAAAAGGAAATACATCTTAAGCATGTATGAAATAAATTATTTCAGGATATTTATAACACAATATTCACATGGCATGTGAAATTTCCTATAGAGAGAGAGTTCCTGAAACTGAAAACCCAAGTTAAAAATGTCCAGAAAGTCAAATTCTGGAACACAAGATTTGAACAGAGGAAAGCTGAAAGAAAAAGAGAAGGAAGAGGAAGATGTGCTAGCTTGGCCCGGAAATTCACAACTAAGTGGAATGGGTCTGTCCTGGGATTTGAGAAGCAGTTAGAGATGCCCAACTAGTTCAGGGAGTCCTGAGTGGGTAAAAGGACTGAGATAAAGAAAAGAGAGGCAAAGAATTGGTCTTAAAGAAAATAAAAATAAGAAGAGGAAATGAAGATGAGATTGGTCTCACAGTACAAAGCCAAGCCTACTGCCTACTATCTGATCTAGTTGTTGCCTGGCAACTGTGAAAGAACAGGAAATATCCCACGGACTGAAGAGGAGGAGGAGCGGCTGTGGGGAGAGGCACACTGCCCACAGAACTGCCAGCCCGTAAGGAGAAGCAATTGTCCTACTTCCTGCCAGTGCCACGGGGAAAACCACAAAGGTCCATGGATATGAATCACATTTAGAAAATTTTAATTATTTCTTCATCTCTCGAGATGTGAACTAATTGTTTATTAATGAATAACTTCCTCTGAATTCAGACTTCTTGGTTTTACAACTGAAATAAATTTTTTACAAGTACTTCTTAAAGACCTGGAGATCTTATTGGAAAAACCATCACCACCACCACCACAACATACTTTTAGTCTCTCTCCTCTTCCCAGAGGGGTTGCATATATACTATTTAGCAGCACAACCAACAGCATAAGCTATCTGGTTGCAATTTTTTAGTGCCTAAAGGAAACAATCATGATTTTTAATGTTTTTAAATATTAAAAAGTGCAGAAGGGGGAAGCGGATGTGGCGCAAGTGGTTAGGCTCCTGTCTACCATATGGGAGGTCCTGGGTGCAGTTCCCAGGGCCTCCTAGTGAAGGCAAGTTGGCCTGTGCCCATGGAGAGCTGACGGCCCACACCCACGGAGAGCTGGCACAGCAAGATGACACGACAAAGGGAGACAAGCAGACACAGAGGAAACGCGTAGTGAATAGACACAGACAGCAAGCACAAGCAGCAAGGAGGGGGTAGGGGATAAATAAATAGATAAATAATAGATCTTTTAAAAAATATATTAAAAAGTAGCAGAGGGGAGCGGATGTAGCTCAGTGGTTGAGCGCCTGCTTCCCATGTTCCCATGTATAAGGTTCTGGGTTCAAGTCCCGGTACCACCTTAAAAAAAAAAAAAAGCAGAGAAACATTTAAAAAATTTGAAAACTTCTGTTCTTTAGTAAACAGAAGAGAAATGCCCTTTTATCAAAATATTTGTTTATGACCAAGCAGTACAAATTAGAATGTCCATGCCGCTCAACATGAGGTAAATCGGGAGATATTTTTCCATCTCAACAGGGATATTACTTTCAGTTTCCACAAATTTTCTAAGAAAAGGAAACATATCAAGCAATTTGCATTTGGCTCTGAAAGCCTACTTTGACAGAAAGTTTGTAGTAAATGATTGTGAAAGAAATGCTACTCTGAAAATTATTGGCAGTCAGTACCATTAAAGGGACATTGCTAGGCTAATTCAATCCCTGAATATATCTTGTGATAGAAGAAAGCAACTCGTCATAGTGTTGCAAAGTCAGGCATTTTAATAATCTCCCTCATGGCACTGAGGCATACTGGTATTTTTTTAATAAACAAAATAAATATATACAACTCCAAAGTTATGCTGAACAGTATTTGCCTTAGACAGTGATGCATCCTCAAACATACACACTTACAGATGCACAATTAACTAAAGCAATGAGACTCCCAAACTCACAGATCAACTTCAGAACACCTATTGTTGCTATTCAGTGGGGTCAAATTATTTTAAAGCTGACTGACTACATTAAGGGGAGAAGAACATCAGGGGAGAAACAACATTACTGTTTGAGAACCATGGTGAAGGCCAAAATACTGGGGGTGGAAGGTGAATGAAATAAAACGTAGTTATTGATTTATAGTGCATCTGTGAAAAACTGGGGGGAATAACATCATGTTTAACAGGATGAGTACCAGGTCATTGAACTGTTCACTTTTCCTCAAGATAGTTGGATCCTAGGATGCTTGTAAAATGCAAAAAGTACTGAAAAACCTTAAATACTGGACTTAAGACTGAGACAAGTTACATAGTTGTGTCTTGCCACACACTCCCACCCCCACCATGTGCCTGTTAAGTTGGCATGTGCATGACAAGGTCACTATTTAATTCTGTCAACATTAGGGAAAGAAATATCAATGACACAGATACCCCAAGTGGGGGAGATAATAAACAAACAAAACAAAAACAATTAACTGACTTTGGATTTTGCAGGCCTGGGTATGAGTCACTGCTTTAATCCTTCTTTTTTTTTTTTTTTTTTTTTAAGATTTATTTTTTTTATTACATATCTCCCCTTCCCCCCCGTTGCAGCAACGCACCGAGACTTGGTCACTGCGCAGGCGCGGCTTTCCCCACTTGTGGGCGGCTTCTGCTTCTATTCACGGCCGGCTCTTGCTTCAGTTCGCGGGTGGCTGGCTGCGCTCCATTCGCGGGCGACCTGCCCTGCCCGTGGCGGCTTTTGCCCTGTCCGTGGCAGCTTTTTGCCCTGCCCACGGCGGCTCTGGCTCGCCCATGGCGGCTTGCCATTCTCAATGGTGGTCTGCCCGCTAGGAGAGGTCCCCGGGAACTGAACCCAGGGCCTCCCATGCGGTATGCCGGCACGCTATCCACTGGGCTATCGAGCCGGCCCATTTAATCTTTCTTAAATGTATAATGCAAGTTACTGGCATTCTCTCTAACATGGAGATGAGAATATTAAACTCACAGAGTTGTTGGAATTAAATAAAATCATACATGTGTGTATGTAATTGAGTGTGTTTGCTGTTTAAGACCCTTGCAAATGTTGCATAATATTAATTATGGAAGAATGTACTTCATGTTGTAGTTTTATTAGAGGATAAATTCAAATTCCCTAACAAGGACTGTTGGTCTATTTTTAGTTTTAGTCTCATAAAATTCCTCTGATTCCCATCTCATCAGAATTCTATCATTAACTGTTCTCATGTGAGGGGAATCCAGATAAAAACATAGGTCATAGAAATCTTTATAAAGACATCATTTAGGCACATGAAAGTCTCAGTAGGCATACAGTTTCGTAGGCCCACCTTAAACTTGTTGATGATAGTAAGTCTCAGCTGGACCCTAGGTCACATACGCTCTTCTCTCTCAATGCATTTTGAAGTTACAAAAGAGATTCTTATACAAAGTCAAATTTGAAAGCCGCAGAATTATTGTGTACCTAGGATGGGTTAGTTATGGTAGGAGGTAGGAGATATAATCATGAGTTAGCCCCAGTCCATTTCCTCAAGAAGTCTAGTACTGATAAAATCATAGTAAACAAACAACAATAATAACTGCTATCATTAAGAGCTTCGCATAAAATTCTACAAAAGTTTGAAGGAAGATATAATTAATTCTCTCTACAATCTCAGAAGAGGAAATATCAAATAAATCTTTAATATTAAATACTGGTTCAAGCACAACCTTTCAAGCACATTGTGAGGAGGAGAGGGATCTTCCAAACCTATAACTGCACCTGTAAATTATGGAGACAGACAAGCTCATGACACATTCAAGAAATATAAAATAATAGAGTATGCTGAGAGAGTAATGTGCATTTCTGTGTGTGTGTGTGTGCGTGCGTGCGTGTATAACAGACATTAATAGTTTATAGAGGGAAGCCGATGTGGCTCAAGTGCTTCGGCTCCCATCTACCATATGGGAGGCCCCACGTTTGATTCCCGAGCTTCTTGGTGAGGGCAAGCTGGCCCACACTGTGGAGAACTGGCTCAGTGGGTGCCAAAACAACAACAGGGAGTGGGTGGGGAGAGAGAAAAAAAAGGGGAAAAATAGTTTATAGAGATGAGGGACACAGAAAACTGCCTGTGTAATGAAGAATGAATTCCAGAGAAGAAAGAAGAGAGTAGTAGGCCATTTATGGAGCAGTTCAAATAGCTTGGATAAGATCTGATGAAGGACTGACCTAAGATGGCAGCAGCAGAGGAAATGGTAAAGATAGAACAGATTTAAAGGATATTTCAGTGCTGAAATTGCATGGCCTGATGGCAGGTCTTAAGAGAGGAAGAAGTTGAGTATTTTCATTAAGGAAGATGATAGATGTGGTATGTGAAATACTGAGAAAGAACATTAGAAAGCTAGCCATTTCAGAAATGATAACAAATTTGGATTTGCTCTCTCAAACATGATGAGCTTGTTAACTGAACGAGGGCACATCTCTATAGTTTTAGCCCTTTAGGTCCAGAGTGACTTGGAGGAGGCAGAGATCGATTGTTCTAAACGAATGTTTCAGTGTTTTATGGACCACCATACCCTATGGGACTAGCAAAAGCTATGATCTAGTCACAGAAAAGGAATCTTTCAGAAGTAAATATATAGAACACTAAATGGCACAACTTCACTAATCCATTGCCAATTCTGTCCATGAAATGTTGGAAAGTTAAATATGCATGTATAGACAGACACAGACAGACAGATATATACATATATATATATAAAATTACCATATATTTATGTAAATTAGAGTTCATTAATCATTGACTACTTGAATTCATTAAAGATTTTAATCAGCCTCAAACACTTTATTTGTATTTTTCATATCATTAAAGTCAAGTTTCTTCCAGGAGGCCATGGAACAATACGAACAAACAAAATATAGGGGAAAAAATAAAGGTCTTGAAACCAATTAGTTGGTTCAACAGAAGGGGAATCTAAGGAAAGGCATGATGAAACTATGAAATTATTTACCTTCTTCTATCTAGGGGTGGAAATGCCTCCTTTAGAAAGTTTTCCTGCCTTTCTATGTACTTCAAGGCAATTCAATTTGAATATTAGTCTTTTTACTAGAATTCTAAGCATTCTACCTCTTCAACTTTGTTTCATTAATAAATCATAAATAAAGTGAAGTTAAGAATATTCAGAGGTATAAATTTTCATCTTTGAGGTTGTATGTGCAAATGAGAATGTCTAGGAAGACAATTGAAAGACAAGAAGAAATGATTTAAATTCTTTAGAACCCTGAAGAAAACCAGTCTTTACTAGTGAATCTATATAGATGATACTGCAAAAGGCCATTTCAAAATGAAAAAGGGAAACAAGGGGAGACAAGATTTCAAATAATAGGAGTGGTCAGTAATTGAAGAATTTACTGTACTTTCCTAGATGCATCAGGTTTCAATAAAAAGATGAGTCATTTTTTGGTTCTCTGAATATAAGAACTTACAAAATTAGAAGCAGTTCAGAATTTTAAAATGCTAGGTATAATATACATTATACCTATTAAATATATGTTCCAGAGACTTCAATCTGGTTGTTCTAATGCCAGTTGGACCCTAAATCTCAGCAGAGTTGCAGCCAACACCTACTGTCCAAGATATTGGACTCACCCAGGACAACTAATGAAATGATTATGATTGACACGTGCATCCCAAAAACAGAGAGTATCAACAACAGCAAGCAAGACAGTTCCCTCCATCCGACCCATGGGATCTAAGGCCCCTTTCAATCAAAAGCAGAGTGGACATCACCATCCCCAAATCCTCAAGTTTGAGGAATGAACAAACATAAGGCGGAATGCAACCATGGACCAAAATATACTTTCTATTATTCTAGTAATGGAAGAACTTGTAACACTGATTTAAAGACAGTGGTCACCAGAGGTTCTGAGCAGAAGGAGAGGGAAGAACAGGTGTAACATGGGGCATTTTGGGGACATTGAAATTGTTCTGCATGACATTGCAATTACAGATACAGGCTGTTATACATTTTGCCAAAACCTATAAAATTGTATGGTGCAAACTATAAACCATAACATAAACTATAGACCAGGAGTTCTTAACAAGGGATCTGTGTGCTTGAATTGAAATTCAAAAAAAAATTATTCTTGTGGGGACGTGTTGGTGCAGGTGCAATATATTTATTAAATAATACATAGTATAGTGTGAACTTAGTAAGGGGTCCGTGGTTTTCATCTGACTGGCAAAGGAGTCCATGGAATCCCTGCTCTAGACCATGCTTAGTAGCAATGCTTCCATATTTGTTCATCAATTGTAACAAATATACCACACTAATGAAAGATTTTGTTAATAGGGGAAAATATGAGAGGAGAAGGGGTGGAGTATATGGGAATCCCTTATATTTTTGATGTAACTTTCATGTAACCTGAAACTTTAAAAATAAAGAAAAAATACTAGGTAAGTATCATCTTAATAAATAATCCTCCCACATTCTAAGATAAGAGGCTTTCCAGAAAAGGACAACTTCTTTGCATCCTGATTTGTAAAAACTGAAGGATCCCCAGGTGGTTAAAATTATATCCTGTCCTAAGAGATACCAGCAACTATTAGAGATTCTATAGTGTCAAGCCATGAGCTCCAGGAAATTTATGTGATTTTTTTAAAGGAGATGTCAGGGATTGAACCTGAGACCTAGCACATACAGAGCAGGAGCTCAATCACTGAGCTACACCAGTTCCCCATAAATCTATGTAATTTAAAGTGAGTGGTTTACCTGAATGGGTAGCAGTGAACTGGTATAACCTCATGTAGGCACAGGTAAGCTATTGCTCTTTCCTTGCTGAGGGTCAAGACCTTTAGGAAACTATGATGGAAGAATGATCTCTAGGTTCCATAGCATGGAGACTAAGAATCAAGCCTACAGGAAAATCTTGGTGAACTACTGATTGTCCTGGACTTCCAGGATACTATTATGAATGAATAAGTATCTGAGTGATGAAATGAGAACCTTCAAAGGGAAACTTTAAGAGTGGAGAGACAAGGGGTCATGAAAATAAACTCACCTTGTTTCATAAATAAGCCTAGGATTGGCCTTGGGCTAAATGCCCTTTATTATCTTCAGCTCCCAATTTGAACTTTAGTTGACTGCCATTATTCATTGCCCCCAACTTAGTCAGAACGTATGGTATATATCCAAAATCCTAATATATACTCAATCATATCCAGATAATTTGCTGCAGAGAATAAAGTTTGATTGGAGATGCCTGAACTCTAATTTTTTCCCTCCCTCCTGTTCTAACAAAGCTCTTTATTGCTTTTGTAAATAGAATACAAGTCACTATCTGACAATGGGCTTCCCAGCCCTTTAAAATTTTAATTTGCAAGTGATATGCTGTCCTTGGACACTAGAATATGCAAAGGAAACAACTGAAATGTGGTCAACAATATTTCAGTATGCTAATAATGATCATTTATAAAATTGCAAAAGTTAATTTAAAGTGAAAAATGGTATATATTGTTTAAATATGTATAGTATTATATTTTAATATTAATAATAATGTCAATTAGAATTTTTTGATCCACATATGAACACTACAAAATTATAGTGAGATATAAAATTACCAGAATAAAGGGAGACAATATGTTTCTGTTTGGTATGAAGATTAAATATTTAAAAAATAATAATTCTTTCTATATTCATTTAAGGATTTAGTGTATTTTAAAGTAAAATCCCAATTAGATTCTGGAAATTTATATTTTCTAGGTTCCCATAAAGGAAGAGGGTGGAGAGAAAGAAAGGTGGGAACAATTCCAAGTTTGTTTACTAATTGCAAGGTTTGAAGAGGAATGCAAAAGTGAATCTTTGTGCTTACCAAATATTTTAGCTCCTAGTGTTACCTGCACATTTTCACATCATAACAGACCTAGAAAATGATATTTAGTTTTGAACAGCAATCTAGACCAAATTCTACATTGGCAAAACACTTATGAGCTCGCTAAGGGCTGAGGGATCGATATTTTGGCATGCATGTAGTTTATTTCCTACACACCTAGGGGTCCTATCACATACAGTTAGGAAATCTCTGACTAACACACCAAACTACCCTGGATTTTCTTCGGAAAATGAAAAAATTTGTGGAACTAGGTATATTATGAGAGTAATCTAGGGAACACCAAAGGAACTGCTACAGTTATATCTTAGAGTCCTCCTGGATCACCCTGAATAAAATGTGCTGCTTTAGGAGGAAGATGAGACAAAAAGGAGTCAAATGAGGAGGGAGAACCAAAAGAATTATGTCTGACTTGTCTGTATCTCTCTCATACTTAAAAAAAAAAAACCTTTTATTTCTGTTATTTATAGACTTGTCTAATTCTCTCACTAGTGATAACATCTTTCAGTGCCAGATCCACTTCTGAGGCAAGTTGGTATCCATCTTATATACTATGTGTTTCATAAGAAATGTAATGTGAAAGGGAGGGCAGGGAGAAAGGAGGAGAGACAGAAACATGTGAAGAAAATAAATAAAAAGTAAAAGGAAATTGAATAAAGGAGGGAGGAAGGAAGAAAGGAAATGAATTTAGAACTCTAGTTTTGCATATGCTTGTCAAATACATTGCAAAATTATATTGTGATTCATCATCAGGAACCATGAATTCTATTATGTAGATACCACTGTCATTTAGCAGAACACCAGGCACATGGTAGAAGCACAATAGTTATTAAAGAAAGGCTAAAAAATAAAGGGAATAAAGAAAGAGGGTGATTTTTTATTTGTTTGATGTAAGAGCTGTCTATTTTGTGAAATGTAAGCCCACTGCCTGTACCTAAATATAAATTTTGACAAAGTTCACTTCAAAGTACTTTTACAATCGGCTATAAGCTACTGGTGAAACAGCTAGTTTCAATTCTCCTTCAAATCAATGGATTAATTATGGCTGCATCCTTACCTTTTCCACAGTGAGGTTGTCACAGTAGTTTTGTATCAATTTTCTGTAACTTAGTTCTTGCAGCTAATCCATATTAGCCAATATCGGTTTGATTTAGAAAGAGTTGATAGATATCACACCAATGACTTTCACACATAACAAGAAGTGGAGAGGGGCCGGTTGGATAGCCCAGTGGATAGGGCGCCGGCATACCACATGGGAGGCCCCAGGTTCAGTTCCCGGGGACCTCTCCTAGCGGGCAGACCGCCTTGAGAATGGCAAGCCTCCAAGGGTGGGCCAGAGCCGCCGTGGGCAGGGCAAAAAGCTGCCACGGACAGGCAAAAGCTGCCACGGGCAGGGCAGGTCGCCCACGAATGGAGCGCAGCCAGCC